>RWJK01000186.1:0-10653 GCA_004335835.1 Scenedesmus sp. ARA3 | reverse complement strand
TATGCGGCGGCTGTGCATCTGCTGAGCATATGCTTTGGGACGTTGTTGTGGGACTGTTACGGGAAGCTCATGGTGCAATTACGGCCATGGTTGCTTGCAGGTATTGGGCCACACACAGTGTGCGTGTGGCTTTGGGAGATGTTGCAGCAGGATCTGCCACTGACCCTGACGCAAGTTTGTCAGCAGTTGCAAGTTCTTGGCAGCCCAGTTCAACTGCTGCATTCAAGAGCGCATTGAGGGGCACGGCGGACTGGTTGGCATGAAGCTTGGTGAGCTTGTGCTGCAACTTATGTATGAATCTATACATTCAATTGGCTACCGCGGGGCCATTGGTTAAGCATGCGCTGACGCGCTATTGAGGCAGCAGCTTTGAAGTGCGTGTTCATCACAAGTGACCTCGATTTGCTGTTGGTAACACTTTCAACTAGACACTCAGTGCATATTCGTGGCTCACTGGTGAGGTTGTGATGGCTGCAAGGCAGGATCGAGTGTTGAGCTTGTAAGCAGGATACACCACCCTTCAATCCATTGGTGTCATTGGTTGCTGTGCTTGTGCACCTTTGCAGGATTGATCAGGGGCCGCCATTGTTGCTTGTTCATCATCATCGGCAGCGGCAAATTACTACCCCATTTCTAAAATAATCTTGTGTGAATGGGTAGCCGTGGAAAGGTGGCACTGCAAGCCCCAAAACCATTTGTGACACAAACTGGCCACATGACAAACCCTAATGCTAAAATGGCGAGCCGGGTATTGCTTGAACACCACAATCTGTCGTACTTAACATTAGTTCAACCGTTTGTACACTGACGCACATCTCATCGCCGGGTGACAGCACTTAATTTAGCTCGATGGCTATCGCTGCAGCAGCAGTCCATGTCCCGTTGCAGCCATGACTGCCGCGAACAGCTTGCCCCAGATAGTGTTTGAACTTATCTCTCAGCATCTGACCGCCGAGGACCTCCCCAGCGTGCGCCTTACTTGCAGATTTTTTGCTGAAGCAGCAGCCGTCACAAGCAGCATCAAAGCCATTCGTGTAGATACATGGGCGCCACTTCACCGTAATCGTACGTCCCAAAGGCTGGCAAACGTGCAGCACATGCACGCAGAGATCAGCAGCACAGGGGACTGGAGCAGCATGCAGCTGGTGGCGCAGCAGCTGCCTCAACTGCGCAGTCTGCACTGCAGCGGCCGACGCAGCTGGTACAGGATGACAGGCAGCATTACAGCCACACATGTTGGTGACTCTGTTTCTTCGTCGACAGGAGTAGGAGCAGCAGTGGCAGCAGCACAAGAGGGACAAGTTCCTGCAGGCGTACTGCCCTCTCTACAGGCAGCTGTGTTTGAAGGAACAGTGCGGGGACTGGATGACATAGCAGCACTGGCTCCAAACGTGCAGGAGCTCTACTGCAGCAAACTCATGCTGCCTAGGAGGCAGCAGCAGCAGCAGCAAGACCTGAACTCAGCAAGTCAGCTGCTGCAAAAGCTGCCACAGCTGACACATTTTGGCAGTGAGTCTGTGCATGTGGAAGCTGAAGATGCAGCAGACGCAGCAGCAGCGTTCGCAGCAGCGTTTCCAGCACTGCAGGTGCTGTTCCGCACACCAGAGTTTGGCAGGAACCTCACACTGAGTGATCACATCCACAAGACCAAGGTGGGCATGGGCATTGCTCTTGATCTGTCTGTGATGGGCAGCAGCTGTAGCAGCAGCAGCCGCATGTCAAAAGCAGCTCAGCTGCACATGCGCTTGCTGTAGATGCTGCTGACTTGATTTGAGCTGTTTTGAGCTCCCATGCTGCAGTCAGGAGCAGCGAACAGTGTTCAGCTATAACGTGCTGACTGTGCAATATGGTCAGCTGGCAGATGCAGCTTGCGTGTTCTGAAGCTGTGCTGTTGTCCTGCAACTTACGCTGCTGCAGGTGCCGCTGCGCGAGGTGCTCAGCAGGTGCACTGCGCTGCACTCCCTGCGCGTCTTTGGCAGCACGACAGACATGTGTGGCGTCATTGCACAGCAACTCTCCGGCCTGCAGCACATCAAGAAACTCAGTGTGCATGGCATTGGCCCTGCAGTTGAGCTCAAAGGGCTGCGGCAGCTGACTCAGCTGCAGCAGCTGCAGCTCATATTTGAGCTTCCTGCAAAGCGGGCGGCACTGCAGCTCTTGCAGGAGCTGCTGCAGCTGCAGCAGCTGCAGATGCTAGCGCTGCCTGCCAAGCTACTGTGCCGGCAGTGCTGCCCTGGGCTCTGGGAGCATGTGGATGAGCTAGCTGGCCAGTGCAGCAGCAGGGGCTGCAACCTTGTGTTTCTGAAGCGGCAGCAGAGGCCCGGTCCTCAGGCGGTACAGGCAGGCGACTTCTGCAGGCATCCGCTGCTACTGGCCGGGGGCTTCCGTCTTCAAATGACAAAGTCAACATTAGCAGCAGCGGCAGCAGCAGGACATGTGGTGCAGACTCCTGAGCTTCCAGCAGTTGCAATGCTAGACAGGCAGGTAGATGCTGCAGGCAATGCAGATGAGGCTGCCAGCCCACCAGCACAGCGCCTGCAGCTGCGTGACATGCAGCAGCAGGAGGAGCCGCAGCTACCGGAGCACCTGCTGAGGGAGGGTGGCCGCGAGAGTGTCTGGGGGCTGTTAGGTCCGGCAGAGGACTGGTGGCAGTGACGTGGCCAAACACGAAGCTTGCGAGTGTGTTTGCCACCTGTCAGCAAAGTAACAGGCTCAATTGCACAGCTACTATCTCGCTTGTTGCTTGTGGTGGGACTATGTTTGACTCCCCAAATGGGCGATGTTACCTGTGTATAACTTCTAAACATGACTGACCTAATGGGCCACGCTGTGCTGGCTCCTTTGTCCACCCATGTTGTGCAACAGCTATAGAGATGTGCGTACCATGGTATTGTTATAGCTGCTGCACTTATCACAACTGTTACATCAGTCACAGCTCACAAAGAACAACTGGCCCTGGCAGCCTGCAACCATGCATATGCAGTCAACAGAAAATAGATCATCTGCCAACGAACAGCGGAGCCAGCTGCAAAGGCACTCGGCAGCAGCACTCAGCGCACACTGCGACGCTGCCATGTCAGCAAGCTCACACAGCAAACGTCACACCCTGGCGCAGCGACTCAGCTGCCGCAGCTGCTGCGGCATCTGCAAGCGCCGCACTGGCTGAGCCCAGCGCCCCGGCTGCTGCCGCCACTGCCGCGGCAGACGGCTCCGCCTTAATCTTGTAGATCAGGATGCTGCTGCGTGTGCTGCTGAGCAGGTCGGTGATGCACTCAGGTAGCTCCTTGCACTCAGGAGCCTGCACTGCCAGGATGTCAATGGCATCCGCCTCAACAGCCTGCGTGCAACGCAGTAAGATACAAAAAAGTAAACACGCGGCAGGCAGTAAGTAACAAAACCAGCCGCAGAGAAGTGTCAGAAAACATCCCACTGACTGTCTGCAGGTGGCGCGCATGCTGCAGGTACTTGGCGCGCTGCAGTTCATACTGTGTTGCACACAAAAACCTCTGTTTCTTAACAAGTTGATCCCAGATGTTCAAGCTGATACGGTCGGCACTTGCACAGCCTGCTGCAGGCCTGCTATCTGGTCAACATGTGAGCACCACACACCTGCGGCAGGGCCTGGCTGGCTGCCTCCTTGTACACGCGCTGCGCGGTGTAGAACTCGTTCACCGAGGCCTGCACCTTAAAGTTGTTCAGCATGCGCGTGGCAGTCTCCTTCACCTGGCAGGCAGAGCCAGCAGAGCATGGCCCGGTGCAGCAGGTGCAGCATGATATTTTGCCATGTGGCACAGCTGTCACAGCTGTGATGCAACCAGGTATCGACAAAGTCCAATCAGCCACAGGCATCCCGTGGTGCGTCTGATGCGAAGTTCCTCTGGCAGCAGATGCCTGCTGTCCCAGCACAGCGGGCTGGCATGGACACGCTGCTGAGCACTGACATGACGGCAGCGCTGACATGCTGCTGCTGCTGCTGCTGCTGCTGCTGCTGCTGCTGCTGCCGCTGCGGCTAATGCGGCTGCATCACTGATGCACACGCACCTGGCCCGTGCCGCTGTCCCGTGCGCGCAGCACTGCCAGGAACAGGCCATCAGTGTCTGGGTTCATCTTGTCCATCAGCCACGCCAGCATGTGGCGGCTGTGCGGCTGGCACTCCACCATCACCTTGAGCCCTGCAGCAGAGCAAATCAAACACATCCGTTGTGACAATCTGCTGGGCATCGAGGTGCTGATGCTGGCCTGCTTACACAGCATAAGCTCTTTTCAGCAGTCAAGAATGCAAGCATCCTGTTTCAGGGCGCTGCAAATACCACTGCTGCCAAGATTCATTTAATAAGCAGCAGCAGCAGCAGCAGTGGCAGCGGCAGCCTGCTCACCCATGGCGCCATTGTCGCTGCGCAGGTAGGGCCCCCTGCTGTTGGCCTTGACCACCAGCACGGGGCAGCACTGCAGCGCCTTGACCAGCTTCTTGGCAAAGCTGCCAGTGGCTGGCAGCGGGTCGTCACGCGTGCCTGCAGCAGCAGCAGCAGCAGCGATGGAGCACAGACACATGACACTGCTGCCAGCGCAGCTATCAACGAGGGCTGCTAGCGGTTGCTGTTGCTTCTGTTGCAGCTGTTTGAAGAACAGCGTGTGGACCAGAGGGCTGCTGCTGCTGCAGCTGCAGCTGCCTTCACAGTGGCGACGTTATCTACCTGCATTGCAGGCCCCGGTTGCTGTTGCCAGCCGATGCTGCTGCTGCTGTTGCTGCATGTGCACTGGCTGCTTGCGCACCTGCTGCGCACAGGTTGTGTGAGCCCATCACAAGCAGGTCAGCTGATGCTGATGACACATGCTGCGCAATGGCCTCGTCCAGGCGCAAGTCACCCTTCACAAGCACCTGCAGGCACAAGAACATGTCACATGCATATGAAACTGCTGCTGCATGTGTCCAGAGGAGCAGCGCGCAGTGCATGCTACTGCTCGTGCTGCTCTACATGAGGCGTTCATGTGCCTGTTGCTGGCATATCATGCAGCGGTCCTTGCACAATGAGAGACATGGCCAGGCTGGCACTGCTGTGACATAGATAGTGCACATGGCGGCTTACCACTGGGGTGACAACATTGTCACAAGGCTCCTGCTCATACTGCTCCAGTAACCGCTTGCCATATGCCACTGCCTCCTCGCTGGCTACAACAGTAACCAGCTGCAGCTCATCGCGCGGGCGCAGCAGCGCCCGTGCCATGCGGTATGCCAGCTTGGTGGCATGGTTATCAGCTATCAGCGTCACAACTACCGAACCTGCGAGTGATGCCAGTAGTCCCGTCAGGGAAAAGACCAGGTGCAGAGTCAGGCTAGGTGTCTACTGCTGCTGTACTGTGCGATTGTAGGGTAGGTCAAGCTGGGCAGCATACCACGCCTGGATATGCTCTGTCTTATGCTCGTAGTCTTGCGAAAGCTACTCGTTTGCTTGACGCTGCTTTCGCTGTGACGCAGCTGACGGTCCATCTCGAGTGCTCATGTGCTGTTGTCTCTGGGCAGCTGAATGTGTGTTCGGTAGTCAACCACATCATAACTTGATCAATAGACAACAATTTATGAAACCTGATATCAAAAGATGGTTCGTTGAGCACATCCACGTGGAAGGGCTTTTGTGCCACACCACAGCTCCCTGAACTTCTGTCCATACCGTCTCTTGCGTGTCAGCCGATCAAGCGACGGTGCGTGTTAATACTTCGACTCACACACCATTTTACGTAACTTTGACCAACAAGTAGGGTGTGGTGCTTTAGATTCTTTTCGATTCGCCGAAATGCAGTCTCTGGCTCAGAAGCACGCAGCATGCTTCGGCACTGTTCAGCCACGTCTAACCACACAAAGACATAAACTAGTATGCCAATGTAGCGCAGCAGCAGGCGGGAGTACACAGACAACCCGCAGGGAGGCACTGCTGCTGGGCATCACAGCAGCAGCTGCTGCTCCAGCACTGCTACCCCTGCCAGCCCAAGCAGGGTGAGTTACCTCTGTCTCCTGCAGTTGCTGGTTTGACTGCTCCCTCATTGCATGACGAGACTGCCGATAGCAAGAGCATATGCAAGAAAGCAACCTGCCACAGGGTCACTGGCCTGTGATCACACTGCAGCACTTCACCACATATCCTGCCATGTACCTTTTGCAACATGCTGCGAGACAGGTTCAAAAAGGAGCTGAAGAAGAAGAAAGTGCCGCTGGAGGATTACACAGTATCAGGTGCGCTGCTCTGCACAGTATGCCGCAGGATCCCAGGCAAGCTGTCACTGGTGTGACAGCACTTGAACCTCACGTGCTGAGGAACACCATGCACGTCACATACTAGCAGAAGGGGTTGCTGTTGGTTTTGGACGATCACAAGTCTGGTATCTGCTGAACCACACACAAAGACCCCGCATGCAGCTGCGCAGGCAAACACCACCAGCACCTGACAAGTCCCTTCCGCTGCTGCCACCTGCTTGCCTGCTGGTGCATGACGGCCTGCTGACTCACTGCCAATGGTCAAACTTTCAGAGTTTGACGGCCTGAGGTTCTATGACAAACAGGAGGGGCGGGGCAAGCAGGTCCAGACAGGAGACAAAGTAGTGGTGAGTCAGCACATGGCAGCTGCACAGCAGCAGCAGCAGCACTGCCAGGCAGCAGCGGCTGGTGTCCCCTGCGACTTGTTTTTGCCAAAGTATCCTGACTGTCAGATATCAGGTCTGTGAGCATCCATTGTGGTTTTAAATTACAGAACAGGCGCAGCTGCAGCAACACAGCACAGCTTGAGGCCTTGCGTGGCTTGCAGGAAAGCACTCAGCTGTGGCACCAGACTACTTGGCTGTCAGTATCCTTGCACACTGCGCCAGCGCAATGTGTGGTTATACCTCTGATGCCATTCTTGCCGCAGCTCATTGTGATGCATGCACTCCTGCTGCTGCTGCTGCTGCTGCTGCGGCTCTGGCACAGGTGCACTTTGACTGCAAGTTCAAGGGCATCGATGCAGTATCCAGCAGATACGCCCGTACCCTGGGTGGCAACCGCACCATTGCTGAGGTGTGCGTCAAGCAGCTGCATCAGCGTCAGCATCAGCACTCCCATTATGTTTATGCATGTAGTGGAGAGCATCTTGCAGCGGCAGGGGGACAGCCTTGAATGCAGTAGTGTGTGTTAGCATCCAGCAGCATCCAGCAGCCTCGGGTGTGTTGCCTCCTGCCACATGAGGAGCAGCCGCCACTATTGACAGAGAGTGTGCTTAGACAAGTTTGTGTGCTGTGTTTGACAGCAGCTGTGCTTGTGCGTGGGGCTTCAGCAGGCTGCACTCACCAGCATTAGAGACGCATCCCATGTCATGTACTCATCCTAGTTCTCTGCCACCAGCATAGTTTGATCCATCACAGCCTCACCACCTCCGCCTGCTGCTGCTGCTGCTGCTGCTGCGGCGGCGCGTCACCACTGTTGCTGCCGCTGCTGTCGTTGCCGCAGCCGTTTGAGTTCACTGCTGGCGAGCGTATCTTAGTCTCCTCCAAGGTGGCGGGCGACACGGCTGGCGGGCTGTTTGCAGGAGGCTCGGGACCCAGGCCACCCCCGGCCCTATCCACAGCAGTGCTTGGTATGAAGCCAGGGGGCAAGGTGCGGCAGCAGCGCTGCATTGTGTGCGTGTTTTGCCACCGCCGGCTGTTGTTTGTGTCTGGAAATGACCCAACATGGGAGGGCAGATTGGTGTTCACAGGGGTGCTGTGGTGTGTGCATGGATGGTACATGGGCGGCACAACTGCTGCCTGTCCTGTGCTGGATGTTTCTTTGGCTGCAGCAGCATCCACAAGATCAAGCTCTTGGTGCATTGTGTGTAGTGTTGTACATAGTTGCACGTCAAACCACAAGCAGCATGATGCTGCCACAGCCTCCTATTGCGGCATTACTCACGCAAACAGCTCTTGTTGCCAACGCACCACTACAGCCTTATTTTCCGTCTACCATTTGCTGCTGCTGCTGCTGCTGTTGCTGCAGCGCACTGTGTACATTGACAAGCCTGAGCTAGGCTATGTGAAGGGCAACCAGGAGATCCCTGCAGGAGCCGCTTTTGACCTGGAAATCGAGGTGCTGTCAGTGCTGTGAGCCCTCTTCAGTCTGCTGGCGGCTGCTTATAATTGGTGCTTGCGCTGATTGGCCAACCCTTTGCAGGAAGGATAGCCTGTACAGCAAGCGGGTGATGTCAGCTCATGATGAATTGGTCTACTAGGCTACCGTGTTTTCCAGAGCATGGAGTGTTAGCTGTGTTGACATCTGATCATGGCATGCATAAGTGCTGCCACAAGGAGATGAACTGTTTGCATTTGAGCTATTCTCTTATTCTTGATGGTGCCCAGTGCTGCTTGGAGTAGCCTGCGGCTCACATATAATGAAGCAGCCGTTATGATGACGCAGATACGTTCTGCTGTTATTTCTGTGATATGATTGACTACCTCGGACAAGTTCCTGTCTGTGCTTTGTAAGCGGTTGCACTTGCAGTGGTTTGTTGTCGGAGTTGAATGACCAGCAAGCTTGCACAGATGCTGATCGGGCTCGGCGGTTTTTAAATGCTGATCTGCGCATGCCTTGCCACACCAGTCACTGGATGAAGGGCCTGCCAGCCTGTCGGTAACAAGAGTTTGTACCAGAAAGGCTGTAGCCAGCATGTAGGTGTGATGTTGTTGACATCTCAGATGGCAAGCCCCTCTTCCCTCAGGGAAGTTCCCTGTTCAACACCTGCAGCATGCCATGCTGTTGCAGTGTTACCAAAGCAGCCCAGCCATAGCAGTGCCAGTGCGGCAGGTCCCCATGAACAAACCATGCAGCATATGATGGCTCGGCTGACACCTTGCAGTTGCAGCAAGAATTCAAACTCAATTCAAACTGAAGCTTGAACTGTCGGACAGAGGGCCTATAAAAAGAGCTCCCATATGCACGCCATGCAAAGCTTACTCATTGACAGTCTGCTGCTGCGTGACTGCCTGGCAAGCACCGATGTTTTCTGCACACTCACGCACATACAGGACCAATTAACGCTCGGACAGTACTGTCACTCCAACGCGCTCATCCACGGGGCAGCCATTATTCTTGCCTGCCCTGCTGCAGCTGCATGTGCAAGTGCTGTACACAGATAGTGCCCAAGCAACTGTGCTGTCAACAGGTGCATGGGCACACAGAGACAGGAGAATACTAACATGAGGCAGGGCGTTCTATCATGCAGTGCAGCAGCTTTGCAACTGAAAGTAAAATGACACTCAATTGAGTTTGCATACTCCGGAACGCTGGGACGGATGATTGTACTTTTGGCATGCCTGACCTCTTGCAGTGATACCACCCGCTAGAAATGCATGCAGCTGACCCGCACCTGCAGCAATGCCCGCCAGCACGCACTTAGATAGGCAGCACAGTAGCACGCACTGCTGCAGCACACTCACACTGCACAGCTGGCCGCCAGGCTATGCATCAGTGCACGGCTATGGCATGCATGCACACACATGGATGCAAGGACCTCACAGCCCCACACAACATGGCTCAAAAGTGCACTACTTTGAATATGTGACATAAGCAGTTGAAACAACAGGCACTGCAAGGCTGCCCGGGCACCCGCGCTGGCAGGCATAGGCTTTAGTATAATACCCCTAGCGCTTGCATGCAATGCGCATGACTGCATGCACACACCAAACACAAGCAGTTGAAACAACAGGCACTGCAAGGCTGCCGGGCACCCGCGCTGGCAGGCATAGGCTTAGTACAGTACCCCTAGCGCTTTGCATGCAATCCTGACTGGGGTTCCCACTCCTCGTTGAGTGGAGCATGTAATGTAATGTAATGTAATGCAATGCGCATGGTTGCATGCACACACCAAATTGTATTGGTCACAGGGCATCCCCGGTCCCAGAGAGAAGCAGGAAGCCAGCTAGCCACAGGATGTCCTGTCACATCGATGTGATGTGTGTGCACACAATATGCAGCGAGCAGCGCCCGCAAGCCTGCTTGGCACAGCTAGCTGCAGCTGAGGCAGCTGTGGCTGCTATTCATGCATGCGGTTGCAAACCAAGGCGTGTATTGCCTCACAAGCGGACAGGACAGATGTGCGGCAGCAGAATGCCTCCCAGGAAAGTGATACTGCAAGCAGCTGCAGGCCGGCCCAAACTACTAACGCCGTGTGCCCGCACATAGGCTGCTGCAACAGTACAAGTGCAGACACGCAAAGGACCTTGCAAGCACCACCAATGCTTGCCGGAAGCTTCAAGGTATCTAAGGCATTCAGCAGGCTAATCAAGCCTCGCCTCCGCTGCAAGTCTCACGCTGCAGCTTGTCGCACACTGTGGCACAGTATCATGCACATTGTTGCTGCGGCAACGCATTGGCTTATTCGGCAGCAGTGCTGCCACAGCATGCCACAGGAACCATCCAAGCTTTGATTCGCATATATACGTGCCCCAGATTGGGCGTCACATCAATCCAAGTAAAAGTAAAAAATCAGCAAGTCGCAGATACTCCAGCACAAATCAACCACCCCTCACAAAGAGTGACTTACCGATCACTTGCCAATTGGCATCACACTATCAACCACTTGACCAGCTGCAGTGCTATCTGCACTCTGCCGCCTGCCGATGAGTACTAGCACCACTGTGCAGCTCCGCCAGGGA
>RWJK01000185.1:3317-20800 GCA_004335835.1 Scenedesmus sp. ARA3 | reverse complement strand
GCCCATGGGCATGGTGAGTCCTGTGTTCCAGAGTGAGGGAGGCGCGGAGCCAAACGGAGCGGCAGCAGGCAGCCACGGCGGCGGCCCCGTGGCCCCCGGCGCTGCTGCTGGCGCCTCACTGGGCCTGTGAGGCGGCAGCGCGGAGGCGGCAGCATTAAAAGGGATCCTATTTCACCGAACCAGTGTTTGGCGCAAGAGCAGCCAATACCTGGTGTTAAGGCTTTAAGTACTAAAGTGATATATGGGTAGCGTGATCAACCTTGGGTCATGGCCAAGCACTAGCACACTGCATGCGTGTTTATTACATTTGTCGCCGCCCTTCCCAGAGGCAAAATGGCTGCACGGCTTCGACAGCGTCGCGTGCTGGGTGAGGGGGTGTGGCGTGCCCCGCTGCACATTTGGAATGGCTTATGCTGTGCTCGAGGCGGTGGCACGGAGGCATGTGCGCACCAGCAGCCATGCCTGCAGGCGTGACACGTCACCCACCAACCGCGTCCTAGGCTCCACTGGTGTGTGGCAGGGCCATGCTGCTCTGCCATTCCCATTAGGGGCACCTGTGCACTGAACACGACGGCTGCAGTGAGATGGCTGTTGTTTTTGTCATCATTCCTGTAGCCGGCATGCTGGTAAGCCCTGCCTCTCAGAATTTTTGCAAGGGCCATGACCATTGCTGTGCAGCGCAGCAGCCTTGCGTGTGTACAGGCATGCCCCGGCCGTGTCTTGCTGTGGCGAGTGGCTGGGAACTGCCGCCGCCATGCAGCCAGCGATGCCTCAGCAGCTATGCTGAGTCCACCTGATGCAGCTGCTTTGGCTACTAGTATCAATGCTTTTTGTAGACGGGTGCGGTTACATCTCAGGCTCAGTCCACAGTTGTGGCTGTACACGATGCACATGACTCTGGAGGGTTGCGTTCCGCCTCCAATTATCCTTGCACCACAGGAGGCAGGCTTGTGCTGTCAGGGCCCCTGAGAGGCCCTGCCGGGCACTGCCCTATCCTTGCCTGCCGCAGGCCAGGCATGTGAGATGCTGTGCTGCTAGCAGATGCCTTGGGTCCTTTACAGAGCAGCGTCATGTGTGCTGCAGCGATGCAGTGCCGGGCTGTGCCATGATGGCGGCGTTTTCCTGAGGTCGCCAGTAAGCACAGCGCGGAGTGCCGTAGGCCTGCCATGCATCATGCACTGCCTCTTAACCAGACTGTGCGGATTTGATTATGCTTTTGTGTGCTTCTGTTACTTCTACGGCCAGAGCTGGCAGCAGCAGGCGCACTTTGCACAGATTATGTTGGTCGGGTAGTGCATGCCACATGGCCCATCGGTGGGTGTGAGTGTGGGCGCTGTGCAGTCGCAGGGGTACACAAGTTGTGTCCACCCAGCATGTGATGAGTGCATTGCTTATGCACAGCCTTAGTGTTGGCCGGCTGCCACTGGTACGGTGGGTTGCATGGGCTGGTGCACAGGCCAGCCAGCAAGTGGCCAGGTAGCGCCAGCTGGCGACCCTGCGAGGGCCGGGGGCTGAGAGCTTCTGTAGTGTCCCCCGTATTGCTGCTGTGAGTCTGGGGCGTTGGATGAGAGTGTATATTTGGTCGTTCTGAGCGCATGCTCTGGTTCTACTCTGGCAGCAGGGCTTTGGTGTTCAGCGGCGGCAGTTATAGCAGGTTGGGCTCTGGTGTAGTCCATTTTGTCACCAGCCCCTCAAGGTCTGCCGAAGCGGGGCACGCTTGACGTTAATCCGACCCGAGGATTGCACATAACTAAAAAAACTTTACACGAAACCTTGATTAAGCAATCTACGGGGTATTCACTGCAAAGTCGCACGTGGAGTGGGAACATCTACAACACCGTTCTGTTGGCACGTATCCACTGCTAATACGGTATCTTGTTGTCTGTCAGTTTAGTTGTACAACTATCTGTGCCATGATTGGGGCATTGCGGCCCCTGGCTGGCAAAGTTGGCGCGAGCAGGAGCAGCAAGTCAGCGCCAAGGCCAGGCCCCAGCGGCAGCAGGAGCAGGCAGCAATGCAGGCAGCGGCATGTGTGTCGCTCTGGTTACTTCAGGCAGGCTCCTGTAGCAGCAGCATCACCTGTTGACAAGCTGCTGGAGGGCTTCTGGGAGGTGAGGCCTGCTGCTGCTGCGGTTGCAGCTGCGTCACATGCAGCAGTGCACTTGTCAGGCCATTCACCAACATGCTTTCAGCAATGTATAGGCAGCATGCTGCCAGCTGCCTATACATTGCTGCAAAAAACATACACCGTGCAGGGGTCAGGCACAACAAATCTTCTGCACACGCTTCGGTGTGCATTGCAGTCAGGCACATGAGCATGCCCAGCCAGCAGTGAAGTAGCTTTAAGGCACAAGCAGCTGCACAAGGCTGCGGCGCGGACGATAGGGCTGCACTGCCGCTATGCGGGTCCAGCGCTGTCTTCAAGCGCTGGGCAGGTAAACCACGGCTGTTGGTGTGTCGACGCCTCGCCTCGCGACGTTGAGGATCAGCGGCGTGTATGCCTGCGAACACAACATAGCACTGCTCTCCTGGTGGCGCTGCTGCTGCTGCTGCTGCATCCTGCAGGCGCGTGGCGTGTTTGACCCCGCACAGCGGCAGGAGCTGGTGCGCCTAGCCAAGGCGCTGCCGCTGCAAGGTGATGCGGAGGCAGCAGCAGCAGCAGCAGCAACAACAGCAGCAATACATGCATGAGCGCTTGCCACAGGCATGTGCCAGCTGTACAGCTGTACAGCATGCATGTATGGACGGATATGCAGCCGCAAACTGATCAGCAACATCATGAATTACTTGCTAACAGCAAGCAGCATCAGATGACTTCACAGCCATTTTGCTGGTGAGCCAGCAACAGCAGCTGTAGGTAGGGCCAAGTCACTGCAGGCAATGCAGCGGCAGTGGCTGTCCCTGCTCCGCAGCTGTTGCGCAGCGCCGCCCTGCTCCTGTTGACGTGTTATGCCGGCGTGACCCCGCCCCTGCGCGCTGCTGGCGCAGGCGGCGCTGATGAGGGCAGCCTTGACGAGGACTTTGCGCCCCCCCTGCAGCTGGCTGAGGGCGCGCCGCTGCCGGGCATCCCCACCACCTGGGCGCTCAACCAGAGCGTGCCAGAGGTGGGAGCCTTGCGGCATGCAGCAGCAGCCCTGGTGATGCGCAGCAGCCAGCATGACGCGGCAGCAGCAGCAGCAGCTCAGCAGGAGTATTGTGTCACAGTGCTAGTTGGCAGTGTGTGGAGGTGCGACTGCTGCATTGCCAGCAGCAGCAGCAGCAGGGCAGGTCCCCAAAGACACAATCAAGGGGGGGGACGGCTGCTGGCAGGAGTTTTGCTATTGGGGAGGGCAATCATCATGTGGGGCGGAGCCTAGCGCAGCAGATTGTGACGCATGCCTGCTCATCACCACCAGGCTGTAACAACTGACACGCCTGCCTGCCTGCCCGCCTGCCCGCCTGTCTGCCTGCATGTGCAGATCGCGGGCGTGTCGCGGCGTCTGCTGGAGCTGCATGCGCTGCTGGGTGGGGGTGCTGACGTGGACGTGGTGTGGATGGTGACGCGGGAGCCTCAGCTGCTGGCGGCCAGCAGGCAGCAGCTGCTGAGCAGGCTCATGGCCATGCGGGTGAGGGGCGGGGCGGCAGGGGCTGGGCAGCTGCAGCAGGCTGGTTGCTGTGGTGTGACGCTGCAGGCGCATGCAGCCGTGCAGCAGTTGCCAGCTGGCAACGGTTTGCTAGGCGGTGTGCTGGCACACGGCTGGTGAAGGTCGTGTGCTGCTGTGCCTGGCAGCCTGGGCAGTATGCAGGCTGGGAAGTGCTCCCCCTCTGCCTTGCAGCCAGGGATGCCCAGGGCCTTGCAGCTGCTGTTGACGCTGTGGAAGACTCCTGCTAGCAGAACAACTGACGATGCCCTGCCTGCTGCTGCTGCCGCTGCTGCTGCTGTTGGGCCGCAGCTGGCGTCTGCCACTGCTGGCGTTGACGTGGTCAAGGTGGTGGAGGCTCAGCCCAGCCTGCTGCTGCTGGATGAGGGCAACCCGCTGGCTGACTGGGCACGCCTGGCCCCTGAGGAGCTGGCGGAGCTCATCAAGGTGTGTGTGTNGGGGGGGGCAACATGCCCTGGCATGCCTGCTGTGCATGACTTGCATTGTTCAGCAAAGCACGCTGTGCATGCGGCGCCTGCCATGCACCAAGGGAGGATTGCAGTGCCACACACAGCCCCCGATGTGCAGCGCAGTTGCTGTGCACTTCATAAACTGCAGCCTCCTCCAGCCATTGCAGGCCACTCAGGAAGCCCTTCACAGGGCCTGGCCGCTCCCTGCCAGGCCTTAGCCAGGCGCCAGCATGCAGTCCTTGCGCCAGCAGAGCAGCGGCCCACAGCATCGCTGCTCCTTGCACCTATGCCCCCTCATGCTGCGCTGCCCACCCGCCTGCTGCTGCTGCCATCCTCCCGCAGGGCTGGGAGCAGGGCGTGGCGTCCGACAGCGACCCTGAGTGGCAGGCACGCGCTGTGCAGCTGCGGGCGTACCACCGGCAGCACGGCGACACCAGCGTGGGATGGCGGGAAGGGGACGACCCTGAGCTGGCACGGTGAGGGAGCGTGTGGGGCACGTGATGGGCCAGCGGTGTGTGATATGCCAGGCAGCAAGAGATCTGTGCGTCACCTGTAGCTGCAGCGTGAGAGGGCGACGACCCTCAGCTGGCGTGGTGAGAGCAGCGGCTGCCTGTGCATGTTTACAAGGACCACTTCAGGCCGCAATGCCAGCAGGCCGGCTGTAATTCGCTTCAATAGTAGCGGCAGACAGTCACAAGACATGCTTCAAAGAGCCATACGCTGCCAGCGTAGGCGCGGTGCGCGTTGCAGTATGTCCCAGGTCGGCTGTCCTGTGACGGATGGGAGTGGCAGATGTTGTCATTGACAGTCTTCCTCAGCAGCTGCTGTGTGCTGCTGCCTGCCGCCGCTGCTGCCGCTGCTGGCTGTGCAGGTGGGCCAACAAGCAGCGGCGCAACCTGGCTGCCGGGCTGCTGGTCCCCGCCAAGGCTGAGCTGCTGCAGGAGCTGCGCTTTGAGCCGGATGAGACTGAGGCGGAGTGGCTGCGCTGGTTCCTTGACCTGGCTCGGTGGGTGTGCGTGTGAGGATGAGGGCAGGGGCAGGGCCGGGCTGGGCGGCAGCAGGCTGAGGAGGCAGCTTGCAGGGATGGTGTTGCTGTAAGTGCACACACCAAATGCAGTTGACAGGGTGCCTTGAAGTGAGCAGCATGCCCTGTGTGGCTGCGACAGCCGAGGCCTGCCTGCCTATCGTTGTTGCATTGAGGAGCCAAGCCTGCTGCAGCAGCTGCTGTGATCAAAGGTTTCCTGTGACAGCTGCTGCTGCTGCTGTCCTGCTGCTGCTGCCCCACCCCTGTCAGGTTCAAGGAGGCTCACGGCCACGCCAGCCCCATGAGCCTGTCAGCGGGCGCCGACCTCTACCTCATCAACTGGTGCTCAGTGCAGCGTGTGGCACACCGGTGAGCCAGGCAGCAGCAGCAGCGTGGCAGCAGGATGTTGATGCGTTTGATGCACTGCAACCTTTACTTGCCCATGACTGAGTGGCAGCGATGTCTGCTGTGCCTGCACCTACGATGATCGCCACAAGATTGCAGGCAGCTGTGTACAAGCTGAACCCAGCAGTTCTGCTGTGATTTGGGTGCACAACCTGCGCATTGCGTAGCTGCCAGCGCTCAGACAGCCTGCCTTGCTGCCCTGCCTTGCCGTGTGCAGGTGCAAGGTGCTGAGCCGCCGCCAGCTGGACCTGCTCAACAGCATAGACTTCGACTGGAGCGGCGCCGACCCGCTGTCATGAGCAGCACAGCTGGCGTGTGGGCGGCGCTGCGGCACTAGGAATGCTGCAACGCTGCAGTGCATGCAAGCAGTGATGCCGGCTGTGTTGGCAGCAACTGCAGGTTGTACATCAAGTAGTAGCAGTGACTTGCACGCCATGTGTTGTACTTGAATTGACAGCGAGTGGACAACCCGTGGAGTGTTTCACGGTGGCTTTGGATCTGGGTCCAGATCTGGGTGGCATGCATCATGGCAGCCAGCGTGATGCAGCAGCATGCTGCCGCGTGAACTGGCCAGTGGCGGCACGCAGGACGGCTAGCACCATCTTGCAGCTGTGGTGAAGTGCTCACAGCATACAGCTGTTAAGCAGACGGCAGCAGGCCTGCAGGGTGGACCAAGGCTGGTGTGTTTTGAGAGAGAGAGTAGAGAGGCCCTGGGGCTGCTCACACTGCACCACGCGTTGTTGTGCACTGTGCTACTCAGGCTGAAGCCGCCCGTAGTCGGCTAGCTGCTGTGTTCCTGTACTACACGTGTAGCTGCGTCAGCTGGGTGAGCATGGCTGTGTACCGAGGCGTTAGACGTTTTATTGTGGCTTGGAACACGGTGATGATGAGTGACGTGTGGCGGGTGAAGCCACGATTGTATCATATGTGCGTGCGCCAGTGCGGGTAACATGGTGTTGGTGACATTTCTAAGCTTGGCAGTACCAGACATGCCTGCTGACAGCTGTTGCATCAAGTGAACTCCTTTTTTTTTGAACTGCTTTCGCTCTTGTCAAGGCTGCTGTGGACCCACCCTGCCGCCTTTGCGCAGCGCATGTCACTCAAAACAGCTGGCAACGTGCAAGGGCGGCTGCGTTAAGTCCCAGCTGCATGCACATACAGCAATAGCATCATACTGGAAAAAATCACAGCGAACGCCGCGTCTTTGAACCGCTGATGAGAAACAGTTTTACCACCAACACCAGTAGCGCCACAGAAAGTCAACTTTTATATCCGTGCTGCTGTGCAATTGCCGCATGACAGCAGGCAACCCATGCCCTGCGGCCCCATGCCTGCTGCGTCACTCTGGCACCTGCCCTGCACGCTGGCTGCCACAAAGCAGGACGCGTTACGGTCAAGGCAGCCGGGGCTGCTGCTGACCTGCCGGCACACTCCACACGATAGCTGGCATAGCGTCAGCATGTCCGGATGCGTGTCGCACTGCCCTGCTATGGCCCGTGCCCTGCATTCTGACTTCATGTCGCTGCAGTCGGGCGCATTGCGGGGCACGGGCCGCCAGCTGCTGGCAGCGCTGATGCACTGGTCCAGCGGCAGCTTGATGAGCGGCGCCTGCAACATTTGCAGAATATTTGGACAGCAGAAGACAGCCGTGAGGTATGAGCGCCATGCAGCACGGCACGCTCACAAGCAAAGTGCAATGCCTCTGTTGACAGCACTGCGGGCATCACTCAAGACCTAAGGCTCACCAATGCATCGCGCCATGCCGAAAACATTCTGTGTTGTGTGCTAGCAGCGCACTCCTGACGCTGCTCATGCAGCAATACACACTGCACATCGCAATGCGCGCCACTCACTGGTGGGCCTGGCTCCAGCAGCGGCACAGCCGCCTCAGGGCTCCACTTGGTGCTGCAGGCGGGGCAGAGGCTGCGGTACCTCATGCGCGCCACACTGGGCGTGAAGATGTACTGCATCAGGCTGAACAGCGTGGGGTCTCTGGCCAGCAGGCGGGGCCTGCTGATGATGCCGTCATTGACATCACTGCGGCATGTGCCCTGCAGCAGCAGCAGCAGCAGCACCGGCACCAGCACCAGCAGCAGCAGCAGCCCTTTTGCAGAAAGGCGACATAAGGATCTGGACTGGCCGCTTTAAATAGGACGCTGCACGCAACATACAATTGCTGGCTGAAGCTATAACACTTCATCACAGAAGTGGCGAGGTTTGGAGGCCTGCATGCGCTGCGTGCCACTGCTGCCAGTGGCGGCCTTGCTTTGGCTGGCCTCTGGTGCTGAGTGGCACGCCTCTGCATGCACCACTGCAGCAGCTGCTGCGGGTGCCGCCTCACCTGGAACCAGGCTGCTGCCCCGTTGGCCATGTGCTCAAACACAGAGCTGACCATGTACCTGCCCGGGCTGTATGAGCCAGAGGCCACAGCATGTGCATGTGCCACGTCAGCAGCGCGGGCCACGCAGTCGGGCAGCACCAGGTTGTGGATGTGGTGGCCAAACTCGTGCACCTGCGGCAGCAGGGGGGCGGACACAGTGTATACATGTACAGCAACACACGTGGCATATCCACAGCCATGCAAGTGTGGCCTGTACCTTGCCACACAACCGTGTATGCAGATTTCATGCACCTGAAGCATGGTGTGCTTGCTGGTCAAGTAATGCAGGCAGCTGCCCTGCGTGTTCTCACAGGCACATGTAACACGTCATGCAGAGACCTTGCGCAAGTGTGGGAAGCAGATACGTGCCTGTCCACTTGTCACTTTTGCAGAGGCTGCAGCCACAACAGGAATAAATGCAGCCATTGCGCAACAAAACCCAGTGTGGAAGCCCAGCGCGGTGCAGCGCTGCACCCCCAGCGTCCTCACCAGCACGCTCTCCTCCCTGTACGGGTCGTCAGCCGCCTCCATCACGTTGCGGGTGTCAGAGGACGACACGGGCACAGCCCTGGTGCCGCCCACACCTGCAGCACGCCACGCAGGGCACGGCGCGCAGAGGCTGGTGGGCAGCGCCACTACGCATGCCATGCATGCTGATGCCATTGCGCTTGGCACTCTGGCGTACAAGCATGATCATCAAGGTGGTGCCCTACAATCGTGGTGGCGCCGCTGCTGTCCTCTGTCCATTGAAAACACCTGGTGTGGCACCACAGAACGCAGGCCGGATGCACCACATGACAGGGGCAATGCCACTGCATCGCCTGCCGGCTGGGCTGCTCACCTGACAGCCAGTCGTTGGCGCCAAACTCGGTGCCCTTCCAGATGCTGTGCTCGGGGATGTCCGTCCACACCTGCTCAGGCCGCTTGAACAGCGCCACCTTGCTGGGCTGCACGCCACTCACCAGGCGCTGCCGAATGTCTGGCGCCAGCTCGCCCACCATGCCCGACAGCACACGCAGCGCCTGCTGCACGGCAGCCTGGGCAGCAGCGCAGCGCAGGGCAGCAGTGGCATGGCTGCGCAGTCTGCAGATCAGCATGAGCATGGCTGCGCATTGTGCAGCTCGCTACGACATGCGACGCCGGCATCAGGTGACGTGGGTGTCAGTCATGCAGGCAAGCATGTCGACATCATGCATCTGATCGCATCCAGAGCCGCAGGTGGGTTGCTGCTGCAGTCATGGCAGCCAGGGCCTGCTGGCGCTGCGCCTACCTCTGGCACAATGTCCCACGCCCATATTGCAAACTCCCCGGCCCCTGCTGGATCAGCAAGCACCACAGCGCGCCGCCTGTAGCGGCCCCATTCCGGCTTGGCCCATGCGTACTGCTGCGCGCTTGCTTCTCGTATCACCTTCCCAACTGCTGCTGGCAGTGCTGGGCGCAGCTTGCCCGCATAGTAGTCCGCAAGCAGCCGCTGCGCAGTTGCAGTTGTGTGCCGTGGCCTGATGTCAGCATGTCGGTTCTGCCTGCCAGTGCCCCATGTAGGTTGTCTAATGCTGCTGCTCTTTGCGGTGCCGCTGCTGCTGGCAGCTGTGTTTGCTGTGGTGGGCTCCCCTGCAGGAACAACCCAGAAAGCCACAACAAGCGAAAGAATGAGAAAACAGTGATACGAGCTAGTTACAGCTTTAATCGCTTCATGCTTCTGCCTGGCCAAAGCTTGCTGCTTTGGTCACCTGCTGAGAAACAGCACAGGAGTAGCAGAGACCGAACCAGTCGTGCCACTGTCATGGAAGCCCCCTTGTTGCATTTTAACCAATCATACGTGCAAATTGGAGCAGGAAGACGAGTTGGCGTGCTTAGTAGAGCAGCAACAGCAGCAGAGCGCGTTGACGACTTGCGACTCGTACACTGTCCTGAACGAGAAACGTTTGTGCAAGTCGCTAAGTTTGTTCCGTCCTTGCTTTAAATACTGTTGAGACGGTATGCACGCCAGGGGTGTTCACCCACGACGGAATCGCAAACCCTTCCCCACTGGGCCAGTGCTGACCAACACCGCCTGCCGGTGCCAACCACCCGATGCTGATCAGTCAACAGCCCAACAACAGCCAAAATGCGTGCCTGTGAAGGCCTAAACTGCATGCTTTCATCTCCATGGTTGAGAAGGTCTGCTGCGGTGCGGATCCCCAAGCAAAGTGTGGCTGCGCAGCATGGCATGCTGAGCAGATCACACATTGGTATAACGGAGCAGGCGCTTGCCCGGACAAGCCATTCCAACGGGTGGTTGGCATGTGGCAGCTGCAGTCATGCGTAGCTTCCCGCCAGGCTGGCGGCCGCCCACCATTGATGTTGTGTACGGCTCGCTGCAGCGCGACATGCCGGTGTACACCGCCAACTGTACTGCAGACAGCTGCACTAGTGGCAGGTTCAACCAGGGCACAGACAATAGCAAGCAAGGTAGCCTGGCGCCAGGCGTGCAACACAAGAAGCCGTCATGGTCTTGGTTCATGAGCAACAGTCAGGTCAGCCAAACAGACCCACAGTAGCAAGAAGCCGCTGCTTGCCAAGCAGCAGCTGCTTGCTACGGTGGCGGCCACCTACCAGGCACAAACTAGTAGTCTGCGCCCACCCAGACTACACAGCACATGGTGTGTGTGTCAGCAAAAAGGATGCTTGCAGTGTCAGCAATGTCAGCTTGGGCAGCCGCTGATTGCGCACGCACCGCCGAATCTCACACAAAGGCTGCTGACACGTCGTCAGCATGTTCTGCTGCCACACACCGCTGGCTGTGTGCAGCACTACTGACGCCTTTCTGCTTCAGGAAGCACAGTACAACGATCCTGGACAACACAAGCAAGACAGATGTGTGAGATGGCAACCCGTGTCACAGTGGACAACGCGGATGCACCTGGTGCGCAATTTGTGTAGCAGCCTCTTGCATGGTGATGACACACACATGCCATGATGATCATGCAGTGTGCACAGAGCCCATCACCTTGGATTGTGCGCGATACCACCCACAACCACTGCAGGCTGTTGGCCAGCTGATAGGTTTGCTGAGATGCGATGGCTGACAAGTGCTGGGACACTGCGAATTGAACAGAGTATCAACAGGATGCAACGTACTATCTGCAGAACAGCATAATCATCAAGAAAGCTTGTTGAGACATGCTGAACTGCGCTGATGCCAACGCAAGGCAGACTCATTGGGTGGCGGTGCGCCAAGAAAAGCAGGATTGGTGAGTGCGGCTGCCAGCAGCTGATGCTGCCTGAACAGTAGCTGTGCCAAGCTCAAGTGCATCTCACACAGCAGAATGCAATGTTCAAGCTGCACACTATCAAGTCAGGCACGCATTTGTCATTGTCACGTGCAAAATCATCATCAAAAAAATGCAGTTCTTTTGCTGGGCGCAACCTCCCTGGCGCCCTTCAGTGCCAGCCTGCATCATGGCAGCCCGCATACTACGGCAGCACGGCTGCATGCAGCTGCAGTCAGCAAGCGCAGCGCAGCTTCCTGCGCTGAGTGCTGGACCCTCTGCAGCCTCTCGCACACGTTAGCTGCTCTGCCACACAAACATGCTGTGCTTATACCCCGAAGTCGTTGGCAGTGACTTGTCATGCGCAAAACATGTGGTGTTTCATGCTGCTTGGTCATGCTACAAATTGCAGTACATCCTAGCTGCATGTACTATCCCATCTCCATGCAGCATGCCTAAGGTGTTGATGCCAAACAACAGGTCAGAGCCTCAATACTGCCACCACTGCCAACGTGACGAGGCAGCACCCCACACCTTATCTAGTCAACTTGATGCAATCTTGAGCATCTTGCACCCCCACCCTGAAATTCCACCGCTCTTACACCCTATGACACAGCACTTTGGGTAAGCATGTGTGCAGTTCAGCTCATGAATGGTGTGCGCCATCACCGCACAGACCATGGCAGCGGCCGCCAGCACCCAGGTGCAGTTCATGCTGCAGTGCTGCATGACTTCAAGACCGCTTGATGAAGAGTCATACCCTTGCTGCTGTGCAACGCCTGCGATCACCAAGCATTGGTTCAAGGCAAGTGTAACACTAGGGTTCAGAGCACCTGACGATGTTGCAACACGATGCAACACAAAGTACTTGTTTTGTACAGAAGCCTGCCTCAGGCAGGAGTGAAATGCGCCAGCAATGCAGCAGTGCATGTGCATTCAGCGCACAAGTGCAATGCCCAGCAGAGATGGGCATTGCGGCCCAGGCAATCTTGCCTCCCACCATTACATTCACGCACTATGCTCAGAGGTACATGCAACAACAGGTCTGGAGCAACTACATGCACAATGCAAACACCAGTCTTGGATCACAAAAATTTTTGAATGTCAAACCAAGCTCAGGCACCAGCGGGTGCAGACCACCCTGCATGCACCAGTGAAACACGGGACTGTAGCATGCTCTCAGTAGAACATCCAGGTCATGCTTTGCCTGCTGCCGTCTGCCAGCCTCAGCAGCACCAGCCAACAGTCGCCCCTGACACCACCCACAGGCAGGCTCGTGTTGAACAGCAGCGAGCTGCGCCCTGCTGCGCACGACTCGCCAAGGGCAGCAGCACCCACTGCCGGCTGCAGCCTCGCCCAGCCTGAGGCCCGGCACTCCACCCTGCGCTGCAACACCAAGCCCGCGCCAAGTGGGTTGCTGCCCTTGCTGCCAGCAAAGACCGCCAGCCCCTGGGGAGGGCACACAGGTGTGGCTGCTGCAGCGGCGCCAGCAGCGCGCGGCCCGGCCAGCCAGAAGGGCAGCGCCACCGCTGCATCCGCGGGCAGCTGCCAGTGCCTGCTGCGCATGCGCAGCGCCCACCCACAGGAGGATGCGGCGCCGCCTGATGGGGCGCTGCTGTTGCCTGCTGGGGACGGCTCCAGCCCTCTGCTGCTGTTGCAGGTGCATGTGAGGTGTGCTTGGTCGCTGTGGTCAAGGCAGCAGCCCTGCCGGGCTGTGCAGTGCCTGCTGGCGCATGTGCCGCAGGGGCTGCAGGCAAGCAAGCATGCAAAAAACGGCGGAACAGCACGGTAAGCAAGCCATGGAAGCAGCAGAGCAGCGATAAGATGCAGCTCACACGGTCAGCTGCCCCATGGTGTACTTGTCGACTTTACAGCACTTGCTGCCATGCATTTGATGCATGTCCCGTGCCGACGTCATTCCTGCTAAAGATGTTTTTATGTGAAAGCCGTGCGCCTGTGCACACCTTGGGACGGGTGATGGTGACGGCAGCAAGCGGCTGCAGGATGGGGCAGCAGTGACAGCAGCAGGATGGGGCAGCAGTGACAGCAGCTCAACCTTGTCAGTAAACGCAGTTGGTGTGGGTGCAAGCTGCAGTGGGTGTGGGTGCAAGCTGCGGACGCCTCAGGCTTCTGAAACGTTTCACAGCCAGCTGCCATGCATCCAGCTGGCGTGCATCGTGCTTGAAGCATCTGTGCAGTCAAGAGGGGTCGCCACAGTGTGCAGCATGCAGCACAGCTTTGAGTATCTAAAAGCGGATGCCATGATCTCTGAATGTGCGTGGTGCCTGCCAGATGCTGGCCCACCTTGGATCAGGTGAGGGGCGGGGCACATCTGGGCTGTGAGAGGGGCTGCCATCACAATTGCCGCAAGACAGCAGGCAGCCCATGCCCTGCGGCCCCATGCCTGCTGCGTCACTCTGGCACCTGCCCTGCACGCTGGCCGCCACAAAGCAGGAAGCATCACGGTCAATGCAGCCCGCACTGCTGCTGACCTGCCGGCACACACCACACGCCAGCTGGCAGTGCGTCAGCATGTCCGCATGCGTGTCACACTGCCCGGCTATGGCGCGTGCCCTGCAGCCTGGCTGTTTGTCACTGCAGTCGGGCGCATTGTGGGGCACGGGCCGCCAGTTGTTGGCGCTTGTTGCACACTTCTCCAGCTGCAGGTCGATGAGGGGTGCCTACAACACCAGCAGGCAGGGCGGCAAATGCATATGTACACGTAGATACCAGCAGGTTGGTAGGGTAAGATGGACCGTGTATGTTGTGACCGTCTCAGATAGAAGCAACAACTGGAGCTCAAGCAAATCAGCAGTAAGCGGTGCATGGATTGCAGTGCATCAGCAGTTGCAGTGTTTCAATCAATTGACGGCAGCTCAGCGCCACCTGCAGCTGCATATGCCGCATGCAGCCTGACGCTCACCGGCGCAGCTTGCTGCGGCAGCCGCACGTCCGCCTCAGCCCTGAAGTTGCTGTTGCAGTTGGGGCACAAGCTTCTGTAGCTAAAGCGCTGCACATCGGCTCTGAAGATGAAGCTGAACAGGCTGAACAGCGTAGGGTCTCTCACCAGCAGGCGGGGCCTGCTGATGATGCCGTCATTCACGTCATCGCGGCATGTGCCCTGCAGCAAACATGGCAAGTGCCAGCAAGGTTTGGTGCTGCACTTACACATTATATCAGTGGTATCACGGAGGCGGCGCCTACGATGCAACTGGAAAGCAGGCCAGCAGGGCGCCAGCCTGCAGGGCCTGGCCATCAGTGGGGGCTGCTGAGACAACGCAGTACCCTTGCTCTGTCGATATACTTATGATTGTCAGAGTATTCTGAACTGTCAGCCTGTCCTGTCAGCATACATACGTATGCTGGGATAATCTGGCTGTTGCTGCAGGTCAGCTACCAGGCTGCAGCGTGTGCAGGGAGGTCAGCACCCCCGCCGGGACTGCCTGCCTACCTGGAACCAGCCCTCCGCCGCGCATGCAAAGTACTCGTACACGGTGCTCATCATGTAGATGCCGCGGCTGTAGGAGCCAGCGGCCAGCGCACTGGCGTAGGCCCCGTCAACAGCTGCCTGCTCACAGCCTGACAGTGCCACGGCGTGGATGTGGTGCGCAAACTCGTGCACCTGCGCATACAGTTGCGAATGGTTGTGGCGCAGCTATTCAGAACGTTCCAAATGTCCCAAAGTGGGAGTTTCGTGCTACCCTGGGTGTCACTGCCAGTGCTGGCTGGCAGCTGCGGGCGACCACATGCACATGCCTTGTGCCGCAACGCAGCGGGAGAAGAGCCGTGTCGCCTGGGCTGTGGTGGCTTGCTGCTGCTTGCAATTGCAGCAGTAGCTCCGCGAAGTGCATGTGCCGCCACCACTTGAGCGCATGCACGCGCATCATCCAAAACGGATCAGCTGCAGCCATGCATCAGAGGCATGCACCATGCAGACTTCTGCCCTGCTCACCAGGATGGATTCGAACCAGTAGGGGTCATCGGCTGTCTCCAGCACGTTGCGGCTGTCACACACGGTGACGGGCAGGTAGGCAGTGCCGCCCACACCTGGGCCACGCAATGCAGCACACGCAGCACCAGTCAGAGCCTTGCAGCAGGAGCTGCGGGCGCTGCAAATGTGCTGGAACACACTCACTCAGACACCTGGTGAGCGTACAACAGAGGCACAAGAAACCCTGAGGCAGGGCGGCACCAGCACAGCCACGCCTGCAGCTGGCACACCCAGGCGCTCCTCCCCTCCCCTCCCCCTGCCTACCTGCGTAGTCCTTGGCGCCGATGGCTGTGCCCTTCCACACGCTCTGCTCAGGGATGTCCGTCCACACCTGCTGCGGGCGCTGTATCAGCGCGAACTTGCTGGGCGGGTTGGAGCTTGCCAGCCGGCTGCGCGCATCGTCGTGCAGCTCGCCCACGATCGCCGACAGCACTGCCAACGTTATGTTGACGGCTGACTGCACGGCAGCGTGGCGCAACACGCGTGTGCCTGGTCAATTATGTGGCTTGACCATAAATCAAGCAGTTCGTTTTGGTTGCCAACAAAATTACATTGAAAGCACAGCTGCAGCAGGGCCTAGCGAAACAGGGCTGCCAGGCACAGCGCTGTGCCAGCAGTGCGTTGTGCAGCTGGGATGCTTGCTGGGCAGGTTGGGCTGGGCTGGCCTGCCTTGACCCTTCGCATGCTGTGCCAGCAACATGATCATGAGTACAGCTTAGCTTCGCACATGCAGCATGTGCCAGAACAGTTGTTGCAGGGCAGAAGCGCTGCAGCTGGGAGCTGCATAAGACCAAGAGGCCAGCCATGCAGTGTGTGCTCACCTCTGGCACGATGTCCCAAGCCCATATGCTGAAGCCTTCGCTGCGGCCGCTTGGGTCGGCAAGCACCACAGCGCGCCGCCTGTACTGGCCCCACTCGGGCTTGGCCCAGGTGTACTGCTGCGCGCTTGCTGCTGCTGACACAATAGTTTGGCCTGCAGGCTGCGCTGGCTGCAGCCTGCCCGCGTAGTAGTCAGACAGCAGCTGCTGCTCAGACAGAGAGAGCGCAGTGTGAGGCCTTACCCCAGTACTGTTGGCTTGAACTGCTTCAACACCATCACTTGGCTCCAAGTGTAAGGCACGCCTCCGTGTTCTGCTGCTGCTGCTACTGCTGCTGCTGCTGCTGCTGCTGCTGGTGGTGGTGGTGCTGCTGCTGCTGCTGCTCCTGCTGTGCCTTCTGGCTGCACTGCCCAGCGCTGCATCAGCCCCTGCTCAATACACACAGCAGCATCACAGCACATAACTTCTGCTATAGCTTCATCAGTTTCAGCGGCACAACGGTTGCGCTTCTGCCCATACCTCCACGCTGTTTCCCACCTGACAACAGGAGGCAGAGCAGCAGTATGGTAGCCACGGCCCACATCACCGCAGACGGTGCAAGTCCCTTCTACATGCGCTGCTACAATACCTGAAGTCAACATTATACCACTGCTGCAGCTGTAGTAGACGGCGCGACATGATGTGCACTTCCGAAAGTTTATACGCAACGGGAATTTTCACGCACGCCCTGAATTGCTGTTGGCTTAATTTATAGAGTATAAGATAACAAACAAAAAACCGACTCACCCAGCTTTGAAGCACGTTGATACATACCTTTCGCACTGCCATACACATGGCGTAACCACGCCTGACGATTGGCCTGGCACGGATATGACGCTGTTCACGGAGGGCTCGGCTCTATGGATTACATGTTTGTATCGGCGAGTCTATTATGCGAGTGCCAGCAAGACAATTCCTGCCATGCCAACCAGAACTTCACTCTGCGATCGTGATCCCCATGTGATCCCCATCAATTACCCAAGGTAACATCACAGAGCCATGGCCAAGGTATCGCCAGCTGCATGACTAATAAAGACAGAACAAACATGCAAGTACAGCGCTTGCATGGCCAGACGGGATCATACCACTGAACTACCGGTCACCGTGACCACCACGTGCACGTGGAGGTGCACCTGCTACCACCACTGCTGCTCCTGTTGCTGCTGCGGAAAGCATAATTTGAAAATTTGACCCAGCACCACATCAGTTGAGTCAGCTTACCGACCAGTAAATGCCAGCAGCGCTGCTGCTGTGGGTTGATTGGTGGCACCGTCACGGTTGGCCACCGTCTGTGGTGATGCATGCGTCGGCAGAAACATGCAACGCACAGCAACCACACCACGCCAGGACCAAGCAGGAGGCGTGCCCCCCGACATTCTTCACCAGCACTTCTCAGACTTTTCTTCACGTTGAAGCATTGCACTGCCTGTGAAGTCAGGTTGACTGCATGACAGCCGCCAGAACCAGCCACTCATCGCAGATGCA
>RWJK01000181.1:0-33819 GCA_004335835.1 Scenedesmus sp. ARA3 | reverse complement strand
CACCTGCGTGCGGTTGCGCGGGTACAGCGTGGACACGTAGAAGACCATTCCGGGGAAGGCGCCTGCCTCAAAGATGCCCAGCAGGAAGCGCAGTGCCAAAAAGGTGGCCTGGTTCTTGATGCCGGCAAAAGCAGCGGCAACCACACCCCAAGCGAAGCAGATGAAGGACATCCACAGGGGGCCGCCAAAGAAGTCCAGCGCACTGCAAACAGGCAGAACAAGAAGGTTGCGTGTCAGCAATCATGACCAGCAGTTCTGCAGTGCAGCTAGGTACCATCATGCTGAATTTCAGAAGCAAGGATCACCGGTATAGGTCCGCTGTCAAGCACGGCCTGCTTCACAGACTGTCAGAAGGCTGAGCAGGTTGCACGTGCAAACTTCCGCACCGGTCAGAAGCATTCAAAAGGGACACATACAGGCTGTTTTAGAACAATAACAGACGCCAGAGCCGTGCTCAAGGGCCCAATACTGTGTGAGCTACATCAGCATCAACAGAGCAAGTATGCTGCAGGTATGTTGAAAGCAAGGTGCAACCGGCAGACCTAAACACCAGAGCCACCTGCCACAGGTACACAGAACACACCAGACTGAAATAGCACACTCAAAAATTGCCGGTGCCGTGCTCACATGTTGCTGGGCAGCTGGAAGAAGGCGTATGCGATGAAGAAGAGCCCCGAGCCCAGGCCGTAGATGGATGGGCTGAGCCCGATGTCTGCGTTGAGCTGCACGCTGGCAAAGGCCAGGTTGGTGCGGTCGATGTAGTTGATGAAGATGGTCAGGAACACACCCACCTGAGGCGGCAGCAGCAGGCGGCAGCAGGCAGCAGCTGGTTCAGCCGGATGTCTTGTTGGGCAGCAATTTGGGTTGCTAAACATGCAACACGCAACACAATGAAAGCTGCTGCATGAGCAGTATGCTTGGTGCCGTCTGGACCAATACAATGGCTGGTGACCAGCAATGACGTTGGCGAGCAGCGATGATGTAAGCAGCACACTCACCAGTACGCGCACTGCCATCTTCCGCTCAGCAGACACCAAGAGCTTCCTGGTGGGCTTGTCATAGCCTGCAGGACAGCAGAAGAAAACACAGGTGAGGACCAGACTCAAAGTTGTAGCAAGACGCGCATAACTTGATCCCTGTCAAGATGCCACACAATCCCGTGCATGTCACGATCAGCCATATGGACGCATGCCTTGCATGTCACCAGCAGATACAATCTACAATCGCATCCCGGCCGTAGCTGCACAGCAGCAGCTGGACACCACAGCAGGTCTCACCTGTGTAGCCGCTCATCTCAGAAGCAGCAACAGAGAGGGCGCTCTTGTTGCGCGCCATGTCTGCCTTCTTCACCATGTTGACTGTGGGCAGTGACTGCAATAGGACCTGCAGGTGGTTGGACATGTATGGGTGATCGGATAGGTAAGCGAAAAGGCATCAAATATCATTCATTTGCTTCAATGGACGCTGCTGCCAGACGAGCTGAAGTTGCTGGGCAGCAAGGATCCGCGTGATTATTGAACCAGCGCAACCAAGCTGGCACAGCGCTGTTACCAATGTGAATGATCAGTTACTAGCATATATACCACAGGTCGACACAAGAGGCTGCTGCTGAGCGACTGCCACGCAACACTGCTGCTCCCGGCACGTAACCAGCAGCATTGAGCAGCGCAACAATGCCTTGATGCCATGTAATGATTGCGAGCTTCATTGATACTAAACAAGAGCTCACCAGAAGAAGATCGAGATTGCTGCTGCACCAGGCAAGCCTGTAAGTTGTGCACCGAACTGAGGGCTTGCGTCGAGACAGGCTGTATGCTGCAGGCGCAGTCAGAATGTGAGCTACACTGGCTGCAGGGGCTTTAGTAGGCCTAGCATGGGAGGTGAATGAGCGGGTACGCGTGTCAAATTATGAGAGGTGAGCTCAAGTCATCCGTCGGTTCGCCTTCTGGTATGATTCACCCTTGCCATAGCCCTTTCCACCCCGATCAAACATAAAGCTTTGCTGTAAAGTACTCTGTCGGAGAATTTTTTGAAACCGTGACTTCTTTCAGACTGATCAAGACGTCAGCATGCGTTACTAACCCCCTCCAGAACTGCTGCGGTGACGCTCGCTCGCGTACGTATGTTCCCTGGAAAAAGAAGTTTCCTTTATGCAAACCACTGCTAGCGGGTCATCAACATGCTGGTTAGATGAGCTCGGCGTGTGCAACGGTCAGTGTGTGCCCATCCTGCTGGCCACGGCGTCACGCGCACCTTATTCACCGCTGGCAACCGGTGATACACTTATCAAACGATCCATGATGTGGACGGGCAGCGGTGACACTGCTGTCACCAGACACGCCATCTACACACACAAACAGCTGCCAATGGTCTGCAACAACAGACACTGTTGGCCCACCAGCAGCTAGTAGTGTAGCACTACTACTGCAGGACTGCAGCGATTCAGGCACATAACATACACCAGCGTTGCAAACAACACTAACGCTCTGCTGAACGAGTGCCAGCAGCTGCACCGCAGCAGACATCTGAGGGTCAACTGTGTGTTTTACACACCTATGGCTCACACGGCCAGTCAGACTTCTAGCAACTTGCCCAGCAGCAAGCACATCCAATGCTTCACAATAGCAGCGGCACTCAGTGTGGCAGAGTGGCCCATACGTAGAACACACGCATTGCGCAGCCTGGTGCAGGTCAAGTGCTCTGCTGTGATGCAATGGCGCCCTTCGCCTGCTTCGCTGCGCGCTCCGCCTGCTGTAGCTGCTGCTTCTCCAGGGCCTCGTCGATGAGCCGCTTCAGCTGCTTCTTCTCAGCCAGCAGCTTGAGGAAGTTGAAGAGGAAGGGGATGTAGTTGTGCTTGCGCCGGATGTTCTCGGCGTGCCAGTTGGCGCGCTTGGCCTGCTCAGCAGCCAGCGCATCCTGCAGCCTGCAGCAACAGCAATGTCAGCAGCAGCAGCGGCAGCCAGCAGTTGTTCAACACGTACCCAGGAGCCACAGCACTGTCGGTTGATAAGTAGGTGATCCAGATCACCCGCAGACCCGCACTGCACTGCTGCTAGGCACGTATCCGTAATACAAAGCAATGGTGTGTGCTGAAGCAGAGGCACTACATTGTGTGCATGCAGTTCCTTGTCATTTGACACAGCTGCTGCAGACTCCTGTTCGTTACGGAATGCGCCAGGGAGACCGCCCTACCCTTCTGCCTCGTCTGCTGCTTCTGCCAGCAGCTGCTGCAGCGATGCTTCGTCGTCTGGCAGCACCAGCCGCTGCTCCTGCTGTGCCCTGCTGCCGGCAGCGTCCGTCTCCATGGCTGCTGCCCCGCTGCCGCCGCTGAGCTTGTCTGACACTGCCTGCCGCTTGGCCTGCGCCTGGGCGAGCTGCTGCTGCAGCGCTGCCTGCCTGTCTCCTATAACTGCCATAAGGTTGAAGCGGATCTCGTTGGCTGCATAGCGCGCGATGCGTGCCTGGATGTGTGGGGCAACCTCATCCAGCCAGGAGTCCTGCGGGAAAAAAATATATGTGTAGGTGGTGTGGCTGTGCTCATGTTGCTCCTCGAAGCATGCAAGCGGCCAAGTATTGTGCACGCATGTGCTGGTGCTGACGGCTCGCCTGCAGCCACCACCATGAAGTGCCTGGACAACTCGACAAGGGACAGCAAGCAGAACATCCACTGACACACATCTGCGCATCGCATGCACAGCGCAGTGATGATGAAGACGATGACCCGATAGGATGCTGCAGAACTTGATGTCATGCTGGTGTGTTGCTGCTTCATGCGCGAGCACACCTGGTCTACTGCGTCTGCCAGCATGATGGGTCCCTGCTTGAGGCCATCCAGCTCATACAGCTTGCCGTTGACAGGCACATAGCTGCAGCACACACGGCAGCACAGTTGCTTCTTTCCTTTGGCCAGTCAGTGTGATGTGGCTGTCATGCAAGTGTGACAGAACTCGGCTGCTGCTCCACTCCTGGCCTGCAGGATCACAGCTGTGAGCATGAGCATGTGCAGCCGCCAGCACTGCTTCCTGCAAAGCCAACACCAGCAGCAGTGCTGATCACCAGGGCCCAAGCTGCCTGCATCTGTTCGTACACTGGCCTCTATACTTGCTGCGGCTGGCTCCCAGCCATGCTCGCCACTGTCGCATGCAAGAAGCTGCTGCTGTCTCTGCCGTTGATCATGGCCCCTGCACTCACCCTATGAAGTGGTACACGTCATCATCATCGCCTGCTGTGCGCTGCTCGTCAGGCACCAGTGGCTCTGGCCGTGCAAAGCTGTTGTGTGCTGTGCGGATGCTGTCCGAATTGCTGATCGCCAGGCCTGCAGGGTAGGCGCAGCAGCAGCATGCAGTCCTCGAAATCAGCCACACAAACCTCAAAGCAGCTGACTGAAGTTGTATTCATTTGCAAGCCAGCTAGCCTGCCATGTGTCAACACCATGAAAATCAATCAACCTGTCAACAAGAAACGTCACATAGTAAGCTTGTAAGCTGGTAACAGGCCATGCACATCTCCTGCAATCTGTGCACCCGCACTTAGCAGAGTGCATGCCGCATATGCACACAGCGCAGCAACCGCGCGCACCTTTGAGCTCTGGCGGGAAGTCTGCTGTGAACTCCCGGAAGTTGCTGAGCTCCTGGCCCAGCTGCAGCTGCGGGCAGTTGAGCAGGATGGACAGGATGGCTTGTGTCGCGCAAGCATTGTTGATGACCTGGCTGGCGAAGAAGACCTTGGACGCATCCTCGCTGCTGTCCACTGGCCGCTCGTCCTTCTCGTGGCGCCACTTGAACAGGAAGATGAGGCCGTACACTGGCCTGCAGGAAGTTGCAGGAGTTTGAACGACACGGAGGGTTTGAGCTGCAGATTTTCAGCATGGCGTTGGGGAGCAGTATGACAGGAGCATGACTAATATACTGAGGTGACGCCCCAGCTGCTCAGGATGCATGTTGCTTTTATATGAACCCGACCAGGCTTGTCGCATCAGCGCTTGACTTAATGTTCATTTGCCTGCAACAAGCACACCTGAGGCTTCCTGCAACACAAGTGCAGCTCTGCATGCATGCATGCTTCAGTGCAGTCGCCAACCCTGATGTGCGGCATGGACCACAACAGATGTGTGCATCAGCACCCCTGCATGTGCTGGATCAATAGCATCTGCCATCAAACTCACTTGACACTGCGCAGGGAGTCTGGGTCCAGTGAGTAGAGCTCTTCAACCTAACAGGCATACAGCACAACCGCCACAACAGTTCAGCCATGGAGCGCATCCAGCAGCAGCGGCTGCGGCTGCCTGCTGACAGCAGCTGGCATGACCATGTAGCAGCATACAAACCCAGGTTGCAGCCATCTCTTTAGAAGCACGCACCTGCACCCCCTTCACACCTATCTGCTGGATGAGCTCTGTGAACACACCAGGGTCGCTCTCTATTGTAGTCCAGGTCTCGCCCTTGCCAGCCATGCTGAAGTAGACTATTCAAAACTTAATATTTGCAAAAAAAAAACAGGTCGTTGTCTGCGTGCGCTGCGGATGCAGGCACAACACAAGCAGTACCGTCTACTGCACGCTCACAACCAGCAACTGACAAAAGGATCAGCATCAATGGCAAACATAATTCATGATCAACGAGTGCAGACCATGGTAAAGCCCTCATGTCATCACTTGAACTTTCAGGGTTTGCCGTGGGGACAAGTTCCCAGACGTGACTGCCTTCACGCAGCTGCCTGGTTCCGTGTTTCACGTGGTCGCTGTTTTGCTGAGCTTCACGCCCGTGTTCGTCAGATCAGTTTTCACACGCGGAGCAGGGCTTTTTGCGGTCACCGAGGCCAACGCTCTTTGTTTTACGGCTTTCTAGCAAACCTCGCAACCATGAACGAGCTGGAGGTGAACAGCTGGGCCTCTGCTGGCTCACGTAGCGTGGAGGGACAAACCTAGCAGGCAGCACAGTAGCTGAGCGGGCTCGTGTGTGCACACGCAGGTTGAGCGCCAGATAGAGCAGATGGTGCGCTTCATTAAGCAGGAGGCTGAAGAGAAGGCCAACGAGATCAGGGTATCAGCAGAAGAGGTAGGTGGTGCATAATCAGCTTCTGCTACTGATGCTGTGAAAGGTAGCATCAGATCAGATGCTGTGCTGTCCTCCTTTGGTGCCTGGTGTCACACACGGTGTGTAATGTTTGCAGGAGTTCAACCTGGAAAAGCTGCAGCTACTAGAGCAAGAGAAGGCAAAGATCAGGAAGGAGTACGAGCGCAGGGAAAGCCAAGTGGAGGTCAAGAAAAAGATGTGAGCTGTGGTGGATGGTGGCGAGGAGTGGCGTGCGTGCACTCTTGCAGCTCAAGAGCAAGGCACAACAGGATACACAAACCAGCAACAGCGCATGTTGTGCACGCTGCACCAGTTTTGGTCTGGTCGGCGTGTCAGCTGCAGCCGTCCTGCCATTTATGCGCTGCATCAACCTGCTGCAGCGCAGGGGCAGCAGCAACAGCATTACGTTTCTCGTGATTTATTGCACAGGTGCTTGTGCAGGACACTTGCAATCTTTGTCTGCTTCCATTCCTCCAGCAGCCGCTGACGGCGCTGCTGCACAACCAGCTCAGCAGGCCATCCTGCGGTGCCAGCTGTTGTGCTGCGTCTAGCGTGCTGCCAGCAAACTGCCTGTATCCGGCCTGCTGCCATCAAGCCTGCTGCCTCTGCATGCTGCTGCTGCTGCTGCTGCTGCTGCTGCTGCTGCAGCGAGTACTCCAAGACGCTGAACGAGGCGCGGCTCAAGGTGCTGGCTGCGCGCGAGGCTGCCATCCAGACCGTGGTCAAGGAGGCGCGCAGCAAAGTGCGCGAGGCGGCAAAGAACCCCAACAGCTACAAGAAGATGATGCAGGACCTGCTGGTGCAGGTGCGGCAGCAGCACTCGCGGCTGCTCGATAGGTTGATAGATAGATGATGTGGAAAGTGATGAACAGCAGCTGCGCCGCAGTGGAGGCGCTGCTGCTGGTTGATGATATGAGTAGTTGCAACCCTGGCTGCCGGCATGCACTGCAGACAGCCTCCATGCAGCTACCTTTTCCTGCACACAGATGTATGGCCGTACGTACATGCGTCCCCCGCTCAATTGCACTCTGCGGCTGCACCGCATGCTGCCTGCAGGCGCTGCACAAGCTGCGCGAGCCGACCGCGCTGGTGCGCGTGCGCCAGTGCGACGTGATGCTGGCCAAGGAGCTGCTAGAGCCCGCGCGCAAGCAGTTTGCGGCCAGCTTCGGCAAAGATGCGCCAACGCTGACGCTGGACCAGCGCGACTTCCTGGCGCCACCGCCCAGCGGCAAGGGCGATGACGGGGATGAGGCAGTCAGCTGGTGAGACGCGCGGCGCGATGCAGAGCTACCAGCGCTGGCCTGCAAGCAGTATGCAGACTGGCAGCGGCCATCGGCAGTCTTTGTTGTGCATGCATATGTGTCGCGGCGGTTGACCTGGGACTGTGTGTACATGCTTACCCCCTGCCTGGCATGCTTGTTTTTGGCCCTGCTGCTCCCTGCCCGTGGCATGCAGCACCGGCTGCGTTGGGGTGACCAGTGCGCTTTCTTGTTGATTCTCATGCATACAGTCCGTGGTACTATAATACGTGTGTATACTCACTGCTCTGGCTGGCGTGCTGCTCCTTCTTTTCTCCCTGTGGCGCTGCAGCTCCGGTGGCGTGGTGGTGACCAGCGCTGACGGGCGCATCGTGGTCAGCAACACGCTGGACCACCGCGTGCACATCGCTTACGAGGCAAACCTGCCAGACATCCGTGGCAAGCTGTTTGGGGTGGTGGCAGCAGGCGCGCACTGAGCAGCACAGCGTTGTGATCATTTGGGAGATTGGTGGCAGCGGGCGCACTGAGCAGCACTGCAGCACAGCAATGCGGTGGCGTGGAGGGCCGCTGTGCGGCATATAAGAGACAGCGGGGCTTCGAGCAGAGCAGGCTGGCGTGGAGTGCATGTGGTAGCTGCTGCGTGCTCTTTGGTGTACGTCCGGGCGTAAGATGTGCATGGGTGTGGGTCCGGGGCGGGCTCATTGCAGGCATGGTGCATGCTTGCATGGTGTGTGTCAGGTGGCCAGCCGTGGCAAGGAGCGGAACATTGGCTGTGTTGCAGGGAACATGGAAGCTTCACAAAACAGCTGCACTGCCTGGGAGCAGGCGCTGCTGCCTGCGCTGGCTTTTGCCCAGATGAGCAGCAGCTACTTGGTAGTGTGCCTGGTGCTGGTGCCACTGAGCAGCACCGTGCTGCTGTGACAGCAGGCGCCAGTGAGCAGAAACCAGCAGCGTTCATCCGCACAGTGTTGTGCGAGCCCGCATGTGGTATCGTTATTTGGGGAGAATGCCCTTTGTTGATGGTAACATCTGTTTTAGAAAGGGTCTTGCAGGTGGTGCACCGTTGGCAGTAGCAATTTGATTGACTGAAACTGCGGCAGGCGCGACTGGTCACCTCAGTGAAGCTCTCTAGATCTGTGAGTGCCAGTCACCTGACATGGCAATTTCACCAGCGCTGCCAGTAGCAGCAGCTAGTCTACAGGGCCTGCAATTTGGTAACAAAAAAACTTCCGAAGGTGCAACTGGCAAACTCGGTACTGTGTCCCGTGGTTGAACCGCGTCAAACCCCCTGCCTCCTGGGCCAAACCCTCATAGTCCAAAGGCCTTCAAGAGGCAGATATTTACTCTGGAACACACTCCTTTTCGATATCTGAACGAAATGCATCAAGCTCGGCATCGTACGTCACAAGCAGCATGAGCAGCGACATGCAGCGAGACGCGCTGGACCTCTGGCAGCGAGTGCAACAGCGCGGCCCATTGGTGAGTGACTCTGCTCTGCGGTCTCATCTGCTAACTATGTTCGCTTATCTCCCGTTGATGTGCTTCTGGCTGGTACAGTAGCAGTCACCCATCTTGCTGCTGCCACTGCTGCTGCTGCTGCTGCTGCTGCTGCTGCTGCTGCTGCTGCTGCTGCTGCTGCTGCGACGCTGGCATGCACTGTTGACCTCTGCTTTCATATACAGGTGCAATGCATCACCAACTTCGTGTCCATGGACATCATGGCCAATGTGCTGCTGGCAGCTGGCATGAGCCCTGCCATGGCACACTCACTGGATGAGGTGCGCCAGCAGGGCAACATTCTCGCTGAAACAGTGCTGTTGCTGATGCGGGAACTGCATGTTAGCCTCTATCACTCTTGCCTGCTCTCTGTCAGCCTGGCAGTTAAACTCGCTGGCAGTGGGGATGTGCAAGAGGCCGAGGTCTTGGCGTCAGCACATAGGCCACCAAACACGCACTTCTTGGCACAAGTTGCTATGCAACCACCTTCCCTACCCAACTGATTAGCCCAGCAGCCGCCACATTCCACTGCAGTGTGATCAGTATCATCCTGGCTCTTGCTCTGTGCAGGTGGAGGAGTTTGTGCGCATTGCTTCAGCGCTGTTGATCAACATGGGCACACTCAGCTCCGACTGGGTGGCATCCAAGAAGCTGGCAGCCAAGGAGGTGCGGCGACAGCTGCGCTGCAGTGCTCTTTGAAAGCGGCTGCTGCTGCTGCTGGTGGTGGTAGCTGGGATGCCTTCACAGCATAGTATTGTCATACCTCGACACCAATGGCAACCATATGTGTCGCCAGATGATGCTTTGACAGTTGTCTGGTGCTGCAGCCAAGCCTGCTGCCTCGCATTGCTGCTAACCCTTTACTCATCACACACATTTGGCAGCAAGGTCAAGCTAGCAGCTGCATGGGCTGAAGACAGTGCCACTGTGTGTCTGGTGCTGTTGCTGCTGCTTATCTGTGCGCCAGGCAGTAGCAGTGGGCAAGCCGTGGGTGCTGGACCCTGTGGGCTGTGGGGCCACTAGCTACCGCACAGCAGCATGCGTGGCCATGCTGCGGCAGCGGCCTGCAGTGGTGCGCGGCAATGCATCGGAGATCCTGGCACTGGCGGGAGCAGCAGGTGAGGCGCAGCAGCCAGCAGCTGTGTTTACTGATGTGGCGGCTGCATCCATGCTGTTCAGCAACAGCAGTTGTAGATGCTGCAGCAGGCGTGGCGGGACCAGCAGCAAGTGAGTGGTGAGAGGGCTGCTGCTGTGCAGCGCCTGCAGCATGGGAGGTAGGCCTGGTGCTGCTGTAGCGGGGCAGGTGCTGTGGCGTTTGCTGGCATCCTACTTTGCAGAGCTTCGCGTCACTAGGCGTCCCCTGGAAACAAAACAATCTCTGGGTTCTTTTTCGCAGCGCTTTTCAACTTCATTGCTTCGCTAACAGGTGCATGCTCTTGTCAGCATATGCCGCTTCATGATGATGCTCCTGCCTCTGCGCTGCTGCTGCTGCTGCAGCTGACATCAAGGGTGTTGACAGCACAGCAGCCAGCCATGAAGCACTGGATGCAGCAAAGCAGCTGGCCACAGCAAACAAATGCGTGGTGGCTGTGTCAGGCGCAGTCGACCTGGTGCGTGCACTGGTATTCTGTACGGGGGCATCTCTTGGTGTGGCAGCTGCTCTGGTGCCACCAGTGCTGTTCTGTGCACACGTGCATCAGTCGCCTGCTGGTTACCTGCTGGCTCACAAAAGCACCTCATGCTGCAATATGTTTGCAGCCAGACAATGCCCAGCATACTCGTGTGCCATCTCAAGCACTGTCGGTTGAGCGCACTCTGAAAATGGCACTTCCTGTGGTGCATTGTGTGGCGGCTGCTCCTGATTGCAGGTAACTGACGGCAGCACTGTGCTGGAGGTGCACAATGGCGTGGCCATGCTCACCAAGATCACTGCAGCAGGCTGCTCAGTGACAGCACTCATAGCTGGCTTCCTGGCAGTTGCGCAGCCACATGAGACGCTGCTGGCGACTGCAGCAGCAATGGCGGTGTTTGGGTGAGCCGCAGCGTTGCTTTGCATTGCTGCCTGAGCTGATGCGCTCGTCGCTGCATGCACCCCTGCATCTCTACCTAGTGCTTCCAGCAGCAGCAGCAGCAGCAGCAGCAGCAGCAGCAGCAGCAGCAGCAGCAGCAGCTGTTGGTGGTTCTAGGAGCATGCTGCTATGATGCTTTGTCTTACTCACCTCCCTTTCTGGAACTCAACGTAGAAGCACGTATATGTTTGCTGCCTGCTTGCAGGTTTGCTGCCGAGCTGGGTGCTGCAGGCGCAGCCGGGCCGGGCAGCTTGCGCGTCGGGCTGCTGGACAGCTTGCACAAGCTGGCGGGGGCAGCAGGCAGCGAGGAGGGCCGCCAGCAGCTGCTGCAGGGGCTGAAAATAACAAAGCGCAGCTGCCAGTGAGGCATGGTGCATACGTGGCAGGGCTGTGCCACAGTAGTGCAATAGCTCGCAACTGCTTGCAAGCTGAGCATATGCGCAGCGCTAGCGTGCTTGTTGATTTGGATGTTTGCTTCATCTGTCCCTGGCCAGGCAAGCAATTGCTGTCGCTCCGCTGAACTGCTGGTGTTTTTACTGCTGTTGGCTGTGCAAAGAGATTACGAGCTGCAGCAGCTAGGTGGCTGCTGAGTGTGCTGAAGAAAGCTATCGTGTTACACTTGTAACACGCTGACACACTTTAACATTCCATCCAGTTAAAGTCCCACACCTCTGGCCGCTTCAAGGCAACGACATGTTGACATGTTGACATGTTGTCAATGTACGTGCAGTGCAACTTTTCTCAGTGACGCCTGCGCAGCAAACACTTGCTAGCAATAACTTAGAAGGTAGTGCCCTTGAACACGTCATGCCCAGAGGGTAGCGCAGTTAAAGCACTTGACCGGCAGCTTCAGATACAATCCCATACCACAGGGAGGGCCCACATGCACCGTCCAGCTCTGATAAAATGGTAGCATAACATTATGAACAGGTTGCGCCACAACGGTTGCCTGGCAGCTGCTGCCGAGATTGTGTGGCAGTTGGCTGTGCAAACAATGCGGTGACCCGGCTCCCACAATGGATGGTGTGTTGGAATGGGGTACAAAAAGAGCATGCAGCAACTGGCACACACAAAGCATTGCCGAGTATTGCCGCCAACAGCACCTACAATCTGAAGCAATCACACACTGCGCTGCCACCTGCAGCGGCACGCCAGCCACCAATGCAACTTCACTGCTACCCCAACCACCAAGCACCATCATCATAAAGATCTCCCCATCAGTAGTCGCCCCACATGCTGCTGCTGGCCACTGCAGGCTTATCCTTGCGCAGCTTGTGCACCGCTGCGCGCGTGGCCAGGTGTGAGAGCAGGCCCAGCGGCCCCACCATGAAGCACAGCCACACGCTGTGGCAGGTGGGCACCAGGTGCCGCAGACCATCCATCACCACAGCCCTGCAGGGCAGCAGGAGGTGTTTACGGTTGTTATGTGTCATGCAAACGTGTTATGATGACTGTTGGCGTACACCAAAATGCTGCCCTGAGCACCAGCTGACAGCTGTCTTCTGAAGCTATGCAAGCACACACCAGCTGTCAACACATCAGGCCCGAACTTGCTCACAACGCTGCACGCTGGTGCAGCAGGCTTTGTGCAGGCTTCCTCACCTGGCTGTGAGGAAGTCCAGCATCAGCAGGTGCAGCCACGCCAGTGCTGCCAGCGCCTTGTGCTGGAATAGTCCTGCGAGGCTGGCTGCATCCGGCAGCGGCTGCGCTGCTGCAATGACCTGCCGCACTGCTTCGAGGCTGCTTGCCTGCCAGGCCTGCCACGCGAGCACTGCATAGGCAATGCCGAAGGCTAGAGGCACTACAGGGCTGTCTAGGATGGCGGTTGACTGTGTGGAGGAGAGTGGTTGTGGAGGTGCGAGCAGCACAGCAGCAGCGCACAACAGCAGGATGAGTGAGGGTGCAGGGCAGTGTGAGAGGGCGTGGAAAGCATGCGATGTGTTGGGTTGTGCTCAGTTGCAGGACTGCAAAGGCTAGCCTGGCACAATCACCGTCATTGTTACCTATGCCGCTGTGATGCAGCTTGAACTGGGAGTGCGCACCATGCGCTGCAATGTTCGCGCTGCCTGTATGCTTGCATCAGCGGCAATCTGGCAATGCCTTGACAACGCTGGTGCAGGGCGAGACAAGCTGTGCAAGCCATCATAGCCTGATGCCTGGCACAATTGCTGCAGAGGCTTGCGAGCTGGATGTAATCGTTTGTTGACATAGGCTGAAGTTGAGCTGTGTTTATCAGCTGCAGTCACGCGCACCAGCTTAGATCTAGGGAAGAAAGACAGGATGATGTATGTAGGCACCATAAGGTAGGTGGCAGCACTGAACGCCAGCTCAGGAGGAAGCAGTAGTGGGGCTGCTGCTTGAGGGGCCACAGCTGCTGTTACAGCTGCTGCAGCTGCTCGCTTGCCTGCCTCTACTACGAGCCGCTTCCTGGGCACTGCAGCAGGAGCAGAACCAGCAGCAGAAGCAAATCAAAATATGCACTGTAGAACTGTTAGGAGCAGGATCTCACAGTGCACAGGCACAATTACGTGACAAACCTGATGTCTTGCATTGTGGCCGGCTCACGATGATGCCTTTCTGCGCATACATTGCCACAGCTTGCGGCAAAGTCTGCTCTCTGCTGCTTCGGCAACATGAATGGCACGTCGACGATCGTATATGCAGCGCCATCTAACAGTAGATTATTGGTTCAATTAATTCCCGACTCGTCGCTCAAACCGAACGTAGCAGTAGCTTAAGTTGGCGGAGGGAACAGAATGTGCTGGTGACAGGCTGTTCAAGTGCAGATCTCGGTCCTGCAGTAATACAAGCACACAGGTGTGCTGCAGCACGCTGCCTGTCACATATATAAAATGAAACGGACAAACTGTTACAAACTCCACTTCAAACCCTACACATGGTGGCAGAACCCTCGTGTCATCTGACATGACAGCTTCAAAATTCACCACCTCTTGGAACACTGCCACACCTCCCTTTTACTCTGTTCACTAAATGCAACGCTACGCACCTTCAAGCAAAGCTGGAATCGCTTTTGTGTGCTGATAAAATCCACCGAAGACTCAGTCATGCATCACATGCACACTGTGCCCAGCGTTGCTTGATATAAAATATAAAAGGTGCCACAGGTGACGCATGCAGCAATGCTACCTTGAACGGTGGCATGCGGGGCGGAGACACAGGAAAGGGCATGTAAGTGGAGGCATCGTCACTCTGTGCGGGGAGTCACAAATCAACACCAGCAGGCACATGTGATAAAAGCTGAACTGTTTTGGTGCCGCCACAACCAAAAAGCACTCACTGAGAACTCACTGTATGGCATACACACATATCTGCAATGGCATACTGCACTCACTGTATGGCATACAGTGGGAGCAGGGTAGCAGTGTTGACGTGTGGCGGGGAAATCGACCTTATAAGGTGGCCACCCGACATTCACGGGTCCGACGGCATTCACTCTGTACACACTGTTATCAGAAGCCTCAGGGTGCAAAACCGGAAACCACAATGCAGGTTGAGACTGCCCAGATACTATACTGTAGTATCTGGTTGCTTGGCAAGCATGCTGTAACAAAGCCGGACCTCCAACAAAAGTAAGCACCAGGTTCACAACGACAACAGACAAACAACACACATATCTGCAATGGGACCTGGCATGAGGGATGCATACGTATGGCTGGTGCAGCCGATAGAGACGTGTAAGGCTGTGAGTGAGTACAGTAAACCACAAAAGTCCATGACACAGGACACGCAAGACAGTTGACTAGCGCGGTCAAAACGTAAAACATTCCACAGGCACTGACAGAGCCGCATGTGACACATGCTGGCTGTAATCACACGCTTTACCACACATGCTAACGGTCATAAGGCAAAGCTCATGGATTGCCACGGAATGCCGAGCGTGGAATGCTCACATAGTCTACACCCTCCACAGGGGTTGGCTAATTCGGCCCACCAGAATCTGTCACGCTCTCCCGGCGCCCACTCCCGACATTTCCTGTATTGTATGTATTGTACCTGCCACCTTGACGATTATAGACGCGTCCATCCGGGGCCAGAGTGGACAAGCCTTTTGCGGCTCGTATGGCGATCGTCCCAACTGGCCCTGACCGTCTCGTGCACGGTGCGACGCCATTGTAGTGCCCGGTGAACCCTGCGCCTGGTGTCTTTGTGCAGCAGCAGGCGTAGTTCTCGTCGATCACAGTGACTACCTGATTGACCTGCGCAAACCACCGGGGCTGGCAGGTGATGCCAGACTGCCACAGTTCGCAGCAGCACGTTGCACCGCAGTAGCGCACAACGCCGAGGTAGGGCCCAGAGCAATCACTGGGGGGCCCTGCGGTGGTTCGCCCACTGCTCTGAACTGCTGAAGAGGACAGCACTGTACGGGTTGCCAGCAGGCGGCGTGAACCAAAGTCGGGCGTCGCGGCGGCCAACATCGCTTGCATGGACAGGCAGACGAGCGCCCAAGCCAGCAGTTTGATGGAGGTCATTTTTGTTGGGTGTGAACTTGTGCCTGGGTTGTGCGGGGCCCCTGCAGCAGCAGCAACATCCAAATGGTACCCCATCCTCCAACTGCATGGGAAAGCATCAGCTCCGAGCCCGTGTTAACCGAAGTGCTGCTAGTGCCACGAGGACACGGGTGCTTACTGTAGCAAGTCGTGCGTACAGGAAGCCACGGTGTCCAGTTGCAGCAGCAGCAACCCCACCCACCCATGGTCGGGCCGCTCCGGGCCAAAAAAGACCATAAATTGCATACAGTGGTCTAATTCACACCACATACGCAGCATACCTACCTGAAACAGGCCTATCTCGAGATAGGCAAAGCGTTCTCCGGAAGTGTCGGGTTGCCGAAGTTCCGAGTGCAAGAGCAAAGTTGAATGCCGACGCCTTGAAAGGTTTGTTTAAGATAATTAGGATGGTGACTTGGTGTCGGGGCTGCTAAACAACGGCAGTGCAGGGGACGGAACAATGTAACTGTGGCAACATGCAGGACATACAGGGGTGGGGGCTCAATTTCGCGTTGTGTCTAATTTTCGCGGGATTTCCCTGTTCTCACAGCTGATGTGGTTTCAGCGCCCACGCTTCTGAACTTAGTTTTATGTTGTTCAGAAGTCTATATTCGATGCTCAAACGTTCCCAGGTGACACTCACACCTGTACCAGGTGCCACCGGTGGTGCACAGGTGTTATAGAGAAAAGGAGATTACGCATTACAAGCACAAGCATAATGCGTACTCACAGGACTAGTAGGTGTAACCTGAAGTCTGTCGCACTCTAGATGTGGTTGCATCCGATGCAGAGTCTGCACGTTGCTGGCAGCACCATGCTGCGCGTTGATGCTGCAGCATTCAACACAACACTGCACGACAGCCTCCTTCACACCACATGAAGCACCTGCACACCACGACTGTGCATCACTATATTGCCTGGCCTGCAACCCCAGCTCACGCCTCAGGGTAGTGGTGCAGCCTGTACAGCAGCGCGCGGCCCTTGGCATTGCCGACCCCCAGGAAGCCGCTGTGCGGACTAAACGCCGCGCAGTGCACGTACTGCAGCGGCGAGCGGCCTGTCGGCCAGTTTGCAAACACAGTAAGGCTCGGTAGGTGCACCACACGCAGCGCATCCTTCTTCATACGCGAGCCCATCAGCAGCATCTGGCTGTCATGGCTGAATGACAAGCTGTCGATGCTGGTAGTGAGGTTCATCAGCGCTTTGAGCGGCGCAGGCGCTGCCGGCTGAACCCCAAACCCTGCATCTGCCACGTCAGCGTCGTCAAAGTTGACCGGCGACAGCAGTCCTGCAGGGCGGCGGTACACGTTGACCACGCCTGAGGAGCCTCCTGTTGCCAGGTAGCTGCTGTCTGCGCTGAGCGCCAGTGACGTGCAGTCGATGGCTCCCTCGTCGCGCTGCTGCTGCAGGCAGCGCTGGCTGCGAAGGTCCCAGGTGTACAGCACGCCATCGCCACCTGGTGATCAGTGGCAGTGTACAGCAGCGAGGTGCGGGATCAAGTCAAAATCTTGACGAACAGTGCAAATGGTTAATGCTCGTGCTGAAAGCACAAAGCTAACACAGTCAACAGTGCAGGACTAGTTACTGTGACTGTTATGGTGATGATGTGCCCTGCTCAACCAGCCCATGCTGCTGTATGAAGAGTGTCAGCGCACGGGCAACAAGCCAGGGGGGTCACTGTGGCGTGCTGAGAACACAGCGGGGCCGTGGGAGCTAGGCGCCGCTGAAAGTTGTCACGCCATAAACCCCATCAAACATGCACCCAAGTCCATGCACAGACACTTGAAAAAGAAACCGCCATGCGCCTCACCAGCTGTGACGAGTGTGTTGCCGTCGCTGCTGAACACTGCTGCGCGCGCACTGCCGTTCATCTTCAGCGATCCCACAGGCCGCCTGCTGCCCAAGCTCACGAGCCCTATGTGCCCGCCATCACCCAGGAAAGCCAGCAGCGGCCTTGCAGGATCACTGCTTGCAGCAAACGCCTCGCAGGACTTCATGCCCGTCCTGCCACCTGCTGCGCCGCTGCTGCCGCCCTTTTTCCCGCCGTTTTTGTGCTTCTGCTGCGGTGCGCTGCTGCCTTGCCGCTGGCCCTGGTGGTGGATTGAAGGCGGGGTGACCACGCGCTCCAGCTGCGCGGTGTGCAGGTCTGCTATGTAATAGAAGGGGCGCCTGCCTGCTGCCACCACCTTGCTGCCGCCTGCTGCAAAGGCTGCTGTGTGGATGGGGCAGTCCTGCAGGAACAGGCTCTGCACCAGCGGGTTGCGCAGGCCATCCACCTGTTGTACGGCAGCAGACACAAGCAGCCAAAGCGGTTTTGAGCTTAGGTTGGGCTGTCGGGGTTTGAATGTTTGACAGCTGCACAGATGCTGCTGGCATCGACAAGTACCAGATTGCTACAAACTCTTCCAGTTGCAGGCAAACAAGCAAGCATACTGCTTGAGTTCCAACCAGCACGCCAATAACCCTGTTTCCTGCAAGCATAACCAAGCAAATTGTGCTGCGCTACATCCAACCCTCCGCCCTACCTGGAACAGCTTCAGCCGCTTGTCAAACCCTGCCGTCAGCATCAGCTGCCCATTCGGGTGGAACTGCAGCGCCTGCACTACAGCATCTGATGGGCTGGCGCCATTGGCATCACGCAAGCGGCTCAGCTCCAAGGCCCCTGGAGCTAGCAGGCCCCCTCGGCCCCCAGCAGCACCACCCCCAAGAAGCAAACCACTGCCACTCATCAGCAGCTTCTCAGCTGTCTCTTCATCTGGCTCTTCAAATTCGTCAATGGCAGAGGCATCTGCTGCTGCAGCGCCGGCCTTCTTGCTCTGCCACTGCTGCTTGGCTGACATGGCCCAGGTGGTGCGCGGGTGCAGCACGCAGTGCTGGCGCCGCAGCGCTGCCTCGTAATCGGCTCCGGTCAACTCAGTTTGACCCTTTGACTGCCGCAGCTTGCGCAGGCGGGGTGCAGACGCCACTTGCACTGTGACGTCCTTGTCTGCTGCGTCGACCCATGCTGGCGCGCGGCGCTTCCTGCCTGCAATTGAGCAAGGCCGCAAGGGCAGGCGTGGAAGATAGTTGAGAGCAGCAGACGCAGGAGGTAAGCCACAGGATGCAAACAAGATGGCGACTGGAGAAACTGAAGAATGAATCGGGGGACTCAACTAGCGCTAGACGGTGTGTGGTGCCCACATCTGCAAGCAAGCCCCTACCACATGGCCCTGACTGCAACAGCAACATAGCCACGGCAACCCCTTGCAGACTTCCCACGCAGCCGTCCGCAACCACACCAGCGTGCTGTTGCAAGCAAGCCAGCGCACCTTTGCCAGCTGCCTCCTGCTGCTGCAGGTGCATGCTGCCAGGGCCTGGGCCTGCCTCATCATCATCCTCATCCTGCTGCTGCTCCTCATCCTGCAGCCCCATCCTGTCCTCAACAAACAGCAGGCCATCAGCTTCATCGCTGTCTGCTGCTGCCTCAGCCTAGCAGAACAGCACAGCGCAGCACAGCACAGCAGACAGTGTACAGTCAGATCTGCGTGCGTTGTACAAGCAGCTTGCAGGCTCCTTGATGCTGCTGCTGGCGATGCACAGCTTGCAATAACAGGCGGGCAACAGGTTACACACATACTGTACTGCCCTGCAGGCAAAAGAAACAATGAAAGACAAAGGCACGCACAGTAAAAAAGTAACAGTGCAGCAAAGCGCTGCAGTGTGGCAACTGACCTGTCTCACGAGGTCTGCAATGCCAGCACTGTCACCCTCTGGCTTGGCAAGCAGCTTTCCCACTGCTGCGCCGCTGCCAAACAGGAACTCCTCCAGTGCGGATTCCTGCAAGTCACACGAGCACAGGCAAGCAGTATAGAACACAGTTAGTGTTGCGTAGTCAGGGTGCAGGCATCATGCCAGCCTGGCAGCCTGCAACTTGATGTGCAGCTAATATTGCAGCAAAGCAGGCAAGCCTGCAGGATGCTGAGGTATAAGGCTGTTTTTGGCTCACCTTTGCCTTGTCATCCTCGTTGTCGTAGCGGTAAACGACCTTTTTGCCTTTCATGACGTCCTGCAGCAGCTCAGGCTGTTGCTCTACTGCTGCTGCTGCTGCTCCTGCTGCTGAGCCAGCAGGCGCTCTGACGCGCTAGCGCTGCAGCCAGCTGCACAGAACGCGTGAGTATCCCCTTTTCCCGACAAAGACACGTCGTTTGCAGCCTGCTGTAGGGAGGCAGCCGCAGCAGGGTTGAGTGGGGGAAGTAAGGACATGCAAGTTGACGGCGAGTGCGTTGAGAATTCTTCGAATGGTTCGTTTAACATGCCTTTGCACCGGCTGGCAGCTGTGGTTGCGGAAATAAAATCCGGCGTAACTGCAGTGAGCCTTGTCAGTCTGCTTGTCTTCTGGATTGTTGTTGCGGGAACGCTGCGCGGTGCTTTGACGACAGATCGCCTGCTTGTATGCTATTGGTGATCGGGACTTCGTAGATCTGACAGCGCAGGCCCTGCTGGTGGGTGCCAACCCTGTGCACTGCCCTAGTCCTTTGTCCTTCACACAGGCTTTTGTGTTCTTCTGCAGCTAAGCACATCTTTATGTTGTCTACATACTACATAGATTCTCCCTAGGGCTGATCCAACTGTGCTACCGGGTGCTTGCTGGTGTCAGCACTAGCAGCAGGCAACAGCAGGCAGGGAAACATGGCGGACGCTGCGCCACCCTCACCGCCGCCCCCTCCACCCCCACCCCCTCCACCAGCTGCTGATGTAGAAATGGAACTAGAGTATGAGCCGGCCCCACCAGGGCCGCCACCACCACCGCTGCCACCTCAGGAAAACATGCAGCAGCAGGAGCAGATGCAGCAGCCCCAGCTAATGCAGCAATCGATGGAGCAGCAGCAGATGCAGCAGATGGCGCCGCCGCCACCAGCTGAGCAGCAGATTCAGCCACCTGCAGACATGCAGCAGCAGATGCAGCCACCTGCAGACATGCAGCAGCAGCAGCAGATGCAGCAGCCTATGGCACCACAGCAGGGCATGCAGATGCAGCAGCAGCCGGGTGCTATGGACGAAGCGCAGTATGCTGCCATGACGCCGGAGCAGCAGCAGCAGTACCTGCAGCAGTGGCAGGAGTACGAGCAGTGGCAGCAGTACTACGCACAGCAGGGCTACTACGGGGACCCCTCACAGCAGCAATACTACGGCGATCCGTCACAGCAGCAGTACCCAGGCGCTGGCTACGATCCAAACCAGCAGTATGCACAGTATGGGGCACCGCAGCAAGGCTTTGACCCTCAGCAACAGCAGTACCAGCAGCAGCAGGGCGGCTGGGGCTATGGCGATCCACATCAGATGCAGCAGCAGCAGATGTACGGCTGTATGTACCCTGACCAGCAGCAGATGCACATGCAGCAGATGCATATGCAGGGGCCTGGGGGGTATGGCATGCCTGGCGGCTTCGGGCAGCAGCCCATGCCCCCTGCCTACCCAAATGCAGCAGGGCCTCAGCCTGGCATGATGCATCCACAGCAGCTGCAGCAGCAGCAGCAGCAGCAGCACATGGGGCACATGGGTGGTATGCCGCCGCCTGGCAGCAGCAGCAGCTACCCAGCGCCGCCGCACATGGACGGCAACAGCATGCACGCGACCGCTGCTGCTGCAGCGGCCGCTGCGTCAGCCTCAGCTGCAGCTGCAGCAGCAGCAGCAGCAGAGGAGCGCAAGAGTGTGGTGCCTAGCTGGCTGCGGGCTGAGATGGCGAAGCGGCAGGCTGACGCTGCAGCAAAGCGGGCAGAGGAGGATGCGAATGACAGGGACGAAGATGAGCTGGAGGCAGCACCAGCACGCAAGGCAGGCGGCGCGCCAGGTGCGGGTGTTATTAACAGCATTTGTGACAGCTAAATGGTAGTTGCGGCATGCTTCTGCTGGCATCGATGCTGTCAGTGTGCTGTACCGGGTGCTTGGCAGGTTTGAGATCCTCCGCCTGCAACTGCTTTCGCAACAGCAATGTGTCAATCAACAGCTGCATGTGGCTACCCATGTCGCAGCTGTCCTTGGGTAGCGCTTGGCAGCTGGTGCTGCTCACAACGCCGGCTATGGCCTTGCACTGCCGCGTCTGCTGCCACGCGCTGCTTCACACACCTTTTTACACCTTTCCACACACATTCTTACACATTTTACACACCTGTGACGCACCTTTCACACACCTTCTGCAGGCTCCCGCTGGGCTGGCCTCGCTGACAGGGACAGCAGCGAGGAGGAGGATGACCCTGCTGCTGCCAAAGCACGCGCTGCTGCAGCAGCAGCGGAGCGCCAAGCTGCAGTGACGCGGCAGCTGAAGGAGCAGCTGACAGCCATACTGCTGGAAGTGACAGACAAGATGTTTGGTGAGTGGCGCAGCGTCAACGCCAGTGTGCATGTTTTGCGCAGTGATGTGTAGCACCGCAAGTGTCGTAGCAGCAACGAAGTGCAGCTGGGTAGATGGCTAGCAGCAGCGTGTGGAATGCTGTGCAGCACATGTGGCAGTCTGGCGGCTGGTGAGCGCAACTGTGTGCAGTTTGTGGTTCAAGGCAGGAAAGGTGACTTCAGCTAAGCAGGACTGGACATGCTCCAGCACTAACCAGCTGGTGAGACGCATGGAGGTTCCGCAAGCATTTGTTGGGGTGATTTGAGTGAGAGAGAGTGTAGTTCATTGTGGGTCTGGCACCATCTGAGATGGTATGTAATCATTGTTGCTGCCTCGCTGCTACTGCTGCTGCTCTGCAGAGGAAGTGGCGCGCGAGGTGTATGGCGAGGCAGCTGGCGCAGGCAGCGGCGGCCGCAGCAGCGCACTGAGTGGTGGCAGGCGCGGCTCCTCAACAGCAGCAGAGGCAGACGGCCTGCCGCTGCCGCGTGGCATTGCTGCTGCTGGCGATGACAGTGGCAGCAGCGACAGTCCTGCCGGTGCCAGCGGAGCTGGCGTTGTGGGTGCAGCATTAGGCCTTGCTGATTACGGGTCTGGGTCTGAGAGCGATGAAGATGCAGATGACAAGCCAAAGAAGCAGCAGCAGCAAGCTGCTGGTGCAGAGCAGAAGCAGCAGCCTGCTGAGCAACAAGAGGAGGCTGCCGAGCCAGCAGCAGCTACTGCTGCTGCTGCTGCTGCAGCAGATGTGCAGCAGCATGCTGGCAGTGCTGCAGCTGACATGGAAACTGACCAGGCACCTGCTGCTGCAGCGTTGAAGCAGCAGGAGCCAGCACCGAGCGCAACAGCAGCAGTGGCTGCTAAGACAGCAGATGCAGTTGCGGAGAATGCTGAAGAGCTCGGCAGCACGTTCACCAAGGGGCAAACGTACGTGGTTCGCAGTTCTGACCACAGCAGGCGGTACATGCATGCATAGCAGTGTTCCATGTTCAGTGTAGCTCGCTGCTGCAACAGGGTTGATCGCCTTCTACTGCTTGCAGGAAAACATGCTATGATTTGCCCTTCAGTTCAGACTATCCCTGTGGCCAAAAGTTGGCCCTGCTGCGAGCACTGGTGCTGCATAGCCTCTGCAACAGCACCTGCCACTGCCTCACGCCCTGTGTCATCTGCCACGCCTGCCGCTGCAGCGTGTGGTGCTTCATGGCAGACGGCCGCCGCGTTCCTGCAAAGGTGCTGATGGTGCACGGCCTTGCGCCGCCCAGCTACTCTGTCATGGCTGAGGGCCGCAAGCAGCGCGTGGAGTGGAGCCAGCTGCAGCCGATGCAGCAGGAGCAGCAGCAGCCGGCAGCAGCAGAGGAGCTGCTGGGGCAGCTGGAGCAGAAGCTACCGCCGCCGCCGCCACACCAGCAGCAGCAACAGCCAGAATCTGCAGCTGCAGCAGATGTGCAGGTGGTACAGCCCTCCGAGCTCGCTGCTGCTGTTGCCGAAGCAGCTGCGGCTGCGGCTGCAGCTGCCAAGCCTGACGTGCAGCAGCAAGCGTTGCAGGTGTTTGAGCAGCTGAAGCAGCAGAAGGAGCACGTGCACGAGCACAGGAACGGGCAGGCTGACAAGGCTGCAGACACAGAGCGGAAGCGGCGCAGCAGGAGCCGGAGCAGGGACAGGCGCAGCAGGCGGGAGCGTGAGAAAGATGAGCGGAAACCACGCAGCCGCAGCAGAAGCAGAAGCAGAGAGGGTCGGCGGCAGCGTAGCAGGAGCAAAGAAGCAAAGCGCGCACGCAGCCGCAGCAGAAGCAAAGAAGCGAAGCGCGCACGCAGCCACAGCAGGAGTAGGAGTAGGGATGCACGCAAAGAGCGGCGGCGCAGCAGGTCGAGGGACGAGGCAAAGGACAAGAAGGAGGACAAGAAGCAGGACAAGAAGGAGAGCAGGTGGGTCTTGCACACAGTGCTGAGGCAGCGGCAGGGCCTCTGCAAACATGGTTTTCAGCAGGGCATCATCATCATGTTATCCATCAAGCCATAGCATCAACGCCATCGGCCCCGGGCCCCAATGGAGCGGCAACAGAAAGAAGACTACACAATCATGTTTGCAAGCATTACGCACACCCAAAGCCTTTCAGCAGGGCAGACTTGTGCCTGCTACAAGTGCTGTCATTGTTTGCCAGCAGCCGTGTGCTGGGTAGGATTTTCGCAGTTGAGTTTGTTAAGCTCATCACATGGTGTGCTCTGTGCTGCAGGCGGTCTGAGAAGCGCGACAAGGACAAGCATACCAGCAGCAGGCGGCAGCGCAGCCGCAGCAGGAGCCGCAGCCCCAGCAGGTCCAAGGAGAGGCACAAGGAGAGGCGCAGCAGGTCCCGCGATAAGCGCAAGGAGCGCCGGCGCAACAGCAGCAGCAAGAGCAGGAGCAGGAGCCGCAGCAGGGAACGGCGGCACAAAGCTCGCAGGAGCGACAGCAGGAGCCGCAGCCGTACGCCTAAGCGGGCTAGCGGTGAGTGTCATCATCATCATCATGTTACTCATCAAGCCATAGCATCAACGCCATCGGCCCCGCGCCCCAATGGAGCGGCAACTACACCCTCGTGTTTGCAAGCATTACGCACACCCCAAGCCTTTTCAAAAAGTCAGCAATGAACCTAGACACCAGTAACCTAACAGAACCCCAAGCATCATCCGACACAAACCGCTTCACCTTCACCTCAGCATCTGCAATAGACAACAAGTTACGCAATTTTGCAGCGCAACCAGACAAATCTCATTAAACATCTCGCGGTGAGTGTGAAGGGCTGGCAATTTCCTGCAGGAGAGCAGCGTGCGTGCAATCTGGCCCATCTGTCTTCAATGCATGTTTCTTTGCGGTGCTTTGTGCTGGCTGCTTAGCTGCTCAATTGCCTACCCGCTTGCAAACACCGTGACAGGACAGCGGCAGCAGCGCAGCCCCTAGCGATGACTGCATGCCGCTCACTGGTTTGCTGAAGTACCATGTGCGATGTTGTTGCTCCTGCAGGCAAGTCTTCCAGACTGAGCCGCAGCAGAGAGCACAGCAAGAAGGACCGTCGCTAGTGAGCACTCGAGGTGCAAGCAGTGGCCACTGAAGTCCATGGACTTCATGGTGGCATCTGCACGTAACTGCACGTGGCCTGCTCTGTGCATGTCTACGTGCTGCCTGCAGCATGCTGCACGTTGTATACGCAGTGCACGACCAAGGGTAATGGGTTGGCAGCGGCATGCGGTAGCTTGGCAAGCTGATGGGATCTGGGTGTCTGACCTTCGTACGTGACCTTCACACGTGAATGTTGACCATGAAGCACAAGCTATTCTGGCAATGAAAACTCTAGAAGTAATTTTCAAATCTATCTAGTCATTACCATCATCAACAACAAGCGCCGGAAACACAGTCAATGACTGAAAACGGAGCAGCAAAAACGCGTCTACCCTGCTATGCCACTCCTTTCTTCATGTTGCAGTGGCTGACGAACCACAGAAAAGCTCTTAATGTCTTCAAGCATAAGATAAGCTGAGGGGCTGCAGCAGAGGCGGTTGCTGATTCGGTTGCTCCTGACGGGCAAGAAATTTGGAGCATATAGTGCTTTAAATATAAGACAACAGATTCTTTTATGGAGTCAAATGCCAGTGTAGACACCCTGTAGTGACAGCACCAACGACTGAGGGTTGCCCGGGCTTCCTTTGGCTGAAGCATACCAGCAAGCGGAGCTCGACAGGCTGACAGATCGGTGCTTAAATCATTTTCGTAACACTTAAAGCAGCGCGCATGAAGCGGTGCCTTCAGAATGTCAGCTTGTGCTTCCTGCTGTTGGCAGCTTCAGCAGCACAGGCAGCGCCACCCCCCGCTGCACTGGTTGAGTGCCTGAAGAGGGCAGAAGGAGACCAGTCCAGTCAGCTCTCGACTTACCAAGACTTTGTGCACGGTCATGCCACCAGGTGTGCTTTCTTGCCGTACTTTGCTGTGCAGCTTTAGAGACAGGGATTTGTCATCAGCGCCATGATGATCATCAGCATCATCATGTGCCATGCAGCGGCAGCGCTGCGCGTTGCCACGCAACCCCAGGCAATGCTTCTTGTGGTCATCAAATATACATCACAAGCCATAGCAGCAACGCCACATGTGCCAGTGCTGGTGATGGGTGACCACGCGCTGCTGGCTTTGCTGACCACTGACTGCTGGCTGCTGTTGCATCACGTAGGCTGACGTTGCGCTCGGGCTGGTGGAGCGAGAAGAAGTCAATCTTTGACCTCAGTATAGTGACAGGGTTGACAGTCAGCAGACTTGATCAGCTGGAAGCACAGTGCAGGGCCTGGAAGGGCCCACTCACTGCCGCAGTGTACCTAGTGGTGCATGTGCCGCCAGGGAGCACAAAACTGGATGGCGCTGGGCTGGAGACAGTCCACAAAGCAGAGAAAGACATGGCAGAGTTTCACAAAAGGTGCGTATGATGTGGTTTGCTCAGCAGATGATGTCTATTTTGAGCAGATACCCGCATAGCTGTGCAGCACTTGTCCGTAAAACCAGTTTCAGCTGGGAGCAGATACCCGCATGGATTCGCACACATGACCAATGTTGTCAGCGTCAGCATCAGCTGGCAAGCAGTAACTGTGAACTCAAAGGATCCAGATTCAGTTCATTGTTCACTGAAGCTTGTTGAAACAAGCAGCAGCTCTGACATTCCCTCTGCTGTTCCTGCCCTGTTACCTTGCAGGATGGAGGCGCTGCCAAACGGCTGCTCGCTAAACATGATGCTACTTGTTGAGACAGTTGCGGATCGTATCATGCGCTGGATGCTGCCAATCAACGTGCTGCGCAACTATGCGCTGCTGGGGGCAGACACACGCCTGGTAGCTATGGTGGATGTGGACCTGCTGCCAAGCGTGGGCCTGGCTGACTGGCTGCAGCTGCCTGGCAAGTGAGTACTTAACAGCCGCTTCCCTGCCTTGGCTTGCAGACATCAGCAGCAAGGGCAATGCTTTTGGGTACCACCTGCAGGAGTGCCTGCAGGAAATAGCAGTCGACGGCCTGTCATGCGAGACCGCACCTCGGCATGTGAATGTGCAAGCGTCAGCAGAGCAGTGGTGCCACAGCACTCCGGGATGCAACGCTTCGGGCAGGCGAGGTGAGCGGCTCTTACCTGGGTGAAGCTCACTGCATCTTCTGCTGTGCACCTGCAGGATGGACTGGCTGAAGCAAGAGTGCAGCCAGAAGAAGCTGTTTGTGCTGCCTGCGTTTGAGACAGCTGAGCTGCCCACCATGGCAGCAGCGCACAAGGTGGCAGCAAAGGCAGCCGCGTCAGATAAGCAGGCGCTGCAGAAGATGGTGGCTGAGCAGCAGGTCTGGCAGTTTGCCCTCAAAATCTTCCGCGAGGTGGGTGGGCCTGCTGCTGCTGTGACACACAGGCACTCTGTGTGGCCGACGTTTGCCCCCCGTTGCTCCGAATCCGTGCAAGGATATTGCTGCGCAAAACTCAGCAGCATGCAGGCGATGCGTGAATGTAGGGGCTGTGGGTGTGTACAGCAAGTTGAGAAGCGCGCAAGTTTTGGCAACCGCTCCACTGATCTTGTGTTGCTTGTTGCTCTGTGTAGGGCCACAACATGACGCTGTATGACAAGTGGTTCAACAGCAGCGAAGCGTACGGGCCCCTGGGCTGGACCAAGGACTACGAGCCATGGTTCATCATAGACCGCACACTGACGCCCTTCTATGACAGCGTGTTTAGAGGCTACGGCTGGAACAAGGTCACACATGTGACACATGTGCACCACCAAGGGTGAGGCACTGTTGCAGAGTTGCTTCGCTGCCTGCAGCTGCCGCAGCAGCCAGGCATCAGCTGTGCCTCGTATACATGGCAGCTGCAGCCTGCACTAGCTGGCACATCTGTAGTTGTCCCCATATGCAGCACCTGTCTGTGGACACGGCATAACACGATGCTTGCAACCCCTTGTGCTGCGCAGGTTCAAGTTCATGGTGCACCCCACAGGCTTCCTGGTGCATAGGCAGCATGGCTACACCAAGGCACGCGACTCGTACCAGTCCTCAAAGGCTTCGTATGAGAAGACGCTGCTCACAAACAAGGCCAAAGCACGCGCCGACAAGAGCTTGGCTGCAACAACACACAAGTGAGTCAGAGGTGTTCCAGTGCATGCATTTTTGCCGCTGCTGCTGCTGCTGCTGCTGCTGCTGCTGCTGCGACTAAATACTTATATTCCTGCTGCATGTGGTTTTGTCTGCAGGTTCCGCGACAGGGTATTGGTGCAGCTGTCAGAAGGCAGATACAAGCCGGCTCTGGACACGGGCCTGCAGATGTGCCTGGACACGCTGCCGTGGTGGAAGCAGAACAGCAGCAAGGTGGTGGCGCCAGCACAGGCTGTGGAGGTCAGCGCAGCGCAGCGCCACCAGCGGCGCCGCCGCCGCAGGCAGCTTGAGCAGCCGGCTCACCCAAGGCGTTAGGCCAAGCAGCATGATCTTGAACTGATTAACTTATCTGGCCGGCTGCACAAGCCGTGCTCAGTGTTGGTGCTGCGGATGCTTCTGTGTGCATGCCACTGCTCCTGCAGTGACGGGCCCTGGGCCTCACACACCCAGTTCAGCGCGTGCCGCACACGGGAATTGCTCAACATCCATTTGCATAGGCAGTAAATCGTGACCTGGTAGGTTTAGATGAGCCGTAGATGTGTTCTGTCTGAGAGAACTGGGGTGATGTTCTCTGCGAGCTCTAGCAGTTTGTTGCCTTGGCAAATATGTGTGTGTGTGCTGTTGGCGCTGATGCCACTGGCGGCCACGCCAACCCCGTGGCTCAAAATATAGGCACTGTCATTGATTTGTTCTGCTGCCTGCACGGGCATCATCCCAGTGCAGACATTGCATGCTTCTAGCTAGAGCTTGGGAGGCTGGGGCTCCGCTGCAGGGCGTCTGCTTGCTGACAACAACTGACCACAAAGGATGCGCTCGCCAGCACACATGTGCTGGCTGCAAACCTGACTTGACCTAATCCTTTCGCGTGTTGTTGAACAGCAATACACAGCTGCGCCACAAACATGCAAAGCACCGTTGATTGTGTGCGTGACATGTAGGGGTCCTTCGTGTGGTGGCTTGGGTGTGATCTACTTTTTATGTGCCTACCTTGATCGTGCAGCAGGTCACATGCTGTGCAGGGCCCGGTGGTGTCAAACAACACGTGATTTATAATGGTGCATGCCAAACACGTGTTTTGGACGTGTGACATGTATGCATGCACATCGAGCCAGAGATGTGCTGCACCTGCACAAAATCCCCTTGCATACTGGTCTAATTGTATGGCTCTGTTTCTGGTCATAGCTCTGTTGCAGTGCAGCGGGTGTGGCGGCTGATTGGTGCTGATAGACATGCAACAGGGGCAGCATTCTCGCAGGCAGCGCCCGGTGCTGCTGCTCACTGCCCTTGCTGCATGATTGGCAGCATCTAGGTCAACAAGGGTGGGGGCTTGTTGGTCTCTGCAGTCATGTGTTACGCGGCTTATGCTGCCCTGGCTGTCCAGTGTAGGACTGGTCAAGGGTGCTTTTTGAGAGTTGTGGTGCAGTGAACACATCTTTTTGCATGGCGTGCATGGTTGGATCCATTATACTTCTTACCCCAAATCAAGATTGCTTTAGTGATCACTTCTGTGATCACTTCAGTGGAGTTGCAGGGGGCGCATGGCCTGAATGGTAGCTAGCGGAAGCTTGGGACGCGCTCTATTATTCAGCAAAGGGTGCACACGCTGTTTGGCTTTGTCAGATGTAGGTGCAACATGCGGTCAGTCTGTGGCGTGACGCAGGATGCAGGGCATACAGCAGATTGCTACCAACCTGCTTGCTACCGTCATGCCCTGGTGCACTGCAGCATGGCAGCATGGCATGCATATTTGTCTGCAACACATCAGCTGATGCACTGAATTGCTTGGCAGTGCTCCTGCTACAGTGTATACACTATGTACTGCACACATAATGTAGTGCGCCATGATGCGCTGCACCTGTTGGGCTGCTGAGCAGACATTGTGTGTAAATGCAGGCCTTGTTGCCAGATATTTGTGTATGATTCTTGGGTGGCAAACTCGAAGCGCTTCTCTCAAACGTTTTGCGTCAACGGGAGCTGCATGCAGGACACTCTTGATCGTCGTGGGCAGCACTGCTGTACCGTACAGGGTGACCCTGTGGCATGCAGGAACATGTGACTTAGCGACTGTACGTGCCAGAAACATTCTCTTGACGGATTTAATGTATAAATAGACCAGAATTACAGCGCGGCTGGTGGCTGGATGAGCTCAAGCAGCTCTCCTGCGAGTTTTCAGCCTGCCAGTGATCAGGCTCATAAGGCCCTCAGGCCTGCATGCTGGCGTACGGTCTTGAGGCCTGTATGCCAGTCTGTGCAGTAGGTAGCAGACACACATGTTGAATTCAGCAGGATTGAGCGCGGTTGCATGGACTTGGGAGCCTGGTAAGGCAGAGGTCGTCGCCGGGACGCTGCAGGGGCCCAAACCGCCTAAACCACCAGACGTCACTTGTCCGCCGCAGAGCTTCGTGCGATTGACATGGTACAAACAGCGGTAGGATCTGCAAACATCGGCGGCGGTGCAGCCACAGCTACCATGGCCCTCTCCTCCTTACCTGCGTCACCTGCGGGCACTGCCAGTCCAGGGGCTGCATCGCGAAATCAAACAGCGTTTAGGCTCCGTTCGCGCTCAATGAGGCCAACTTCAGCATTCGGCAGCAGCACCGGCAGCAGCAGTAGCAGCAGCAAGCTGCGTGACCAGGAGCAGCATGTGCCTCGCACTCTCCCGGACGTGATGCGTGTGTTTCTGGCACACCCATCTGCAGCTGTGCCTACAGCCGCAATATGTGGGCTGTGTGCCCTGCGGCTGCAGCAGCCACTCACTGCAGCTGACCCTCTTGTGGCTGCAGCAGTGGTGCTGCTGTGGCTGGTGCAAGAGTGGGCAGCACACAAGTACCTGCTGCACAGTGATATGGATTGGCTGGGTGAGTGCTGTGAATGTGTGGCATCTTCAATTTCCAATGCAGACCAATAGACGTAAAGACAAACACTGAAGGCCGCCCCAGCAAACTGCTGTGTCTGCTTGCGCTCGAGCCTGCGTGTCAAACAACATACCAGCAGCAGGTGAAGCATGCACATGTCCAAGCAATGCACAGCACGCACGCATGTGTGTGTGCAAGGTCTTAAAGTACCGTAAATCCATGATTGCCACCCCTGCGCAGCTGTCGCCTCTCCACAGACCGACATGTAGCACGTGCAGGCCAACCCAAACAAGCCACAACAGCGCAGCTGCATCACCACTTCACCCTTCATTCAACCTCAATCATGATGATTGTGTCTCTCTCTCAATGCGCTCTGCAGGCAAGACCATCCACAGGCAGCATCATGAGACACCATACTTCCATGTCAGTCTGGACCCGCCTGGGCTCATCCTGTCAGTCATGGCTGCTGCAGCGCTGCTGTTTGGGCTGCTGTTCCAGTGGGGGCCCCTCAGCCTGACAGCCACAGCAGCATACTACTCAGCAGGTGCGCAGCAGCGCAAGTCACAAAGAGCACTGGCAGCTGCTGCGAAATGGGATGGCCAGCAGTGTGTGGTCAACGTTGGATGCGTGTGGCAGCTGCAGCGATGGAGACCGGCGCGCACTGTTTGCAGCTTGCATCTGAACGTTGTTTGTATGGACCTGGCATGCCTGCTTCCAAGTCAAGGCCTTGTGCTGGCTGCAGCGGCCGACTTGACCCCATAATTATATCATGCATTGCTGGTTACTGCCTGCTGCTGCTGCTGCTGCTGCTGCTGCCAGGGCTGCTGTACGAGTGGCTGCACTACGTGGTGCACACGCACTGGGTGCCGCCCCAGGGCTGGCTGCGGTCGGTGCGCAAGTGAGGCAGCACAGCTGGCTGTCTGGCTGACTGTGTTTGCTGAACATAAAGTGCCGTGCGCTGGCAGTTGACAGAGCAGCAATGCAGCAATAGGCTGGGCCATTGCATTGTTTTTATTGCTGGGCTGATGATGTGGACCTCGCCGGCTATCCTACAAGTGCAAGCCGCACATGCCTCTGGGCCAGTTCAAACTCTGGACACAAACCTCTGCATTGCCAGCTACTGCTGACGTCCTCACTGGCTTTGCCACTGCTGCTTCTCTCCTGTCCAATCCAAACCCAGGCACCACATGCTGCACCACTGCCGCAACGAGGACTACTGGCTGTCATTCACTGCGCCAGCTGTGGACGCATGGTTTGGCACACTGCCATCCTCAGCCTCCTCAGTGCCCCTCACAGCCATGGCTCGCAGGGGCCACTCTGCAACAGCAAGCGGCAGCAGGAGCAGCAGGTCAGGGCTGGCGAGTGTAGGGGCAGCTGGGGATGCGAGGGATGTTAGGGAGGAGGCAGTTGCAGTCACAGCAGGCGCTGCTGCAGCTCGCCGCTAGTGTAAACGCAAGGGTGTGGCGTGTCGGCCCGTTGTCTGTTAGCTGAGAGAGCAAATGTTATGTTTCTGTTATGCGTGTACATCATTATCGTACAGCGTATGATTGGCAGCAGTGCGTGTGGCGTTTTTGCGTCCATAAACAGTCATGGACGCTGCGCGTTGTTGGAGAGTAGTTCGGAAATTGACCATGCTTGTAGGCTACTGCTGCGTCAAGTGGTGTTGGCGTATACTCTGCATGTGTACTTCTACAGACAGTGGAGGGATTTACGTTGACCATCGTGTGGAATGGCTGGGTTCTGACAAAGCCATTGCTGCTGCTGCCGGTAGCCGCGCTAGCCGGCAATGCTGCTTAAATGCTGCTGCTTGGAGCAGCTTGGTGCTGTTGTCAAGTTTTGTTCAGCTGACGCAGACCAGGGTTGTTAGGTTTGTTGTGCTCCATGCATGTGTTGTGTGGAAGCTGCTGCAGCACTGCAGTGTGCAGGGTGACCAGCAGGGCTTACTGCTGCCAGACGACGATGCTGACGGTGGTGTCCAACACTGCAGGTTTGTTACGGTTCCATGAAGAGTTTTACTTGTCGACTTGCTGACTAGGCAGAGCAAGTGGTGCCTGTTAGGCCATTTGCGGCATATCAGCCCAATGGTTTCTTGTCATTCTATGTACTTGTGGTTGGTGTCAGTGACTGCAAGCCAAACACTGCAGCTGCAGTGCTTGAGCGCGTCACAGCTGCTTGCTCACCATGTCCAGCAACATTTGCTCCGCAAGAGTTGCCGAGCAGCTGGGTCTCATACATAAGGCACCAGATACAGTGGTGCTGTTACTTAGGGTTGCAAGCGTTCCTGTTTGTGCATTGTTGTTGCCTCCTGTTGAGTGGCGCTGCACAAGGCTGAGGAAGTTGATAGGGCACCTGACAAGCTTCCTAGCAGGCCTGCGTGCCGTCCGGTGTTTGTAACATCCCTGTCACAGTGCTTGTTGAGCGGGTCAGGCTGCAGTTGTCAGGTTGCCATGGGTCTTTGTCACTGCGTGCTTGTTGTCACTGAGGCCACTGGATGCATCGGACGCAGGGTGGCTGTTGACAGAGAAAGATCTCTAGAGTTTGCATATGGCTGTGTTTGGCTAGAGGTTCTGCTCTCAAGCACGACTTTCTTGGCCGGCCACGCACCACCACGCCTGGTGTTTGACAAGCTGCCGTGTCAGCGGTCTGGCATATGCCTGCACAGTTTATGCGGCAGCTTGGGGCTTGTGTCACCCCGTGTTTGCCTGTACAGAAACGTGCTTTGGGAGTTTCATGGATGGCCTGCCAGGCCGCTCACTGAGCCATCCGTGTGTGATGTGTGTGTCTTGTGGTGGCTTCTGCCTTTGTGCTCAACGCTCAAAGGATGAGGCATGCGCTGGGCAACCAGGCAGTGCAGTGTGCGGCTGTGTGACATCAACATGCCTATGCAGTGCAACTTCTGGAAGTGCTGCTGCTGCAGCTGCAGTTCTGTTACCATGGTGTAACAAATGAGCGTGCATGCTATTGTTTTAAGGGGGTTATTCAGAGACGAATTATAAAAATAAAACGCGGCGGTTGACATGGTTCCCAGCATGTGTTGCGCAAGCAGACCGCACCA
>RWJK01000179.1:0-67616 GCA_004335835.1 Scenedesmus sp. ARA3 | reverse complement strand
CAGCAGCAGTGCCTGACAGCTCCGGAAGCTCTGCTGCACTGCTAGCCAGCAAGCCCAGCCTGCTGGCAGCAGCAGCAGCAGCCGGCCGCACCTGCAGCTCGGCATATGACGAGGCAGGGCTGCCAAACAACACGTCATCTTGCTCCCAGGCCTCGCTGCTGTCCTGCAAGCTGGCACTCACACCTAGCATTGCTGCTGCTGCTGCTGCTGCTGCTGGGTCCGGCAGCCAAGATGCTGAGGAGTGAGATGCTGCTGCAATATCTGCATCTGCAGCTGCCAGACTTGCCAACACCCTTGTTCTGCCAGCTGCTGGTGAGACCGCCTCCGCGCAGGTCGGTGTGTCGGCTGCTGCTGCTGTGGTGGCAGCTGCTGCTGCTGCTGTGCGTATCGCTGCCAGCCTGGGGAGGGCCTGGCTGCCCTCACCCTGCTGAGCTGCTGCTGGTTGTGCAGCAGCATCAACACTTGCAGCACCATCAGCAGCAACTTCTTCTGAGCCTGCACTGCGTGCTGCAGTACAGCCCTGCCCCAACTTCCTGCCACCGCTGCTGCTGCCAGCACTCCCTGCTAGCTGCTGCTGCTGCTGCTGCTGCTGTTGCTGTGGCTTGAACAGGCTGCGCGGCAGTCCGTGGCTGCTGCTGCTGCTGCGGGCGCTGTGCTGGCTCTCCAGCATGCTGCTGCTGCCAAGAGCGCTGCTGCCGCTGCTGCTGCGGGCGCGGCCCCTGCTGCCAATCGACTGCGCGAGCTGCGCAAGCGGCACATCTTCCAGCTGCTGCCGGTTTGGCGATGAGCCTAGCAGCAGGTTGGGTGAGCTGTGCATGCGTAAGCCTAGCAGGCAGCTGCTGCCTGAGCCAGCAGATGTGGATGCAAGCATAGGCACAGAAGCTAGCCTGCTTGCTGCTGTCGGCGGCGACGCTGCCACTGCTGCTGCTTGGTGCGGCTGCCAGGCATCATGCTGCTGCTGCTGCTGCTGCTGCTGCTGGGCTAGCCAGGTCTGCTGCTGCTGCTGACGGCTCGGCAGCGCCCCAGGCTCTGAGGTGGCTCGGGGCTTGGCACCAAGCGCGGCGCTGCTGCTGCTGCTGCTGCTGCCGGCTGGCGGCTGCCCTGCTGCCCCTTGCGCCTGCTGCTGCTGCTGCTGGTCCACTTGCGCATGCTCCTCTGCCTGCTGCCAGCTGTGTTTGGCTGCTGCTGCTACTGCTGCTGCACCGCCCTCCGCATTCTCTTCCTCTCCTCCCTTATCCTCACCCTCCTGTCCCTGTTCCTCTTCCTCTTCCTCATCCTCTGGCTCTGAAGAAGATGAAGTGAGGTCAGCCATAGACACCTCCACAGGCCCAGCCAGGCCTGCTGCTGCTGCTGCTGCCATGAACAGCTCCTCATCATGTGCTTCATCATGCAGCACAACCTCCCCACCTGCTGCTGCCGCTGCTGCTGCTGCTGAGGCTGGCACAGAGACGGCGAGCGCCCGTGCCACTGCAGCAATGCTGCTGCCGGCCGCAGTCGAGTCCTGCAAGGAGTCATCAACCGAACCCAAGCACATGAAGACCTCGCTTTGGCTGGCATCCATGACACTGAAAGATGAGGTGTGCACGGAGTGCTCATTCACAACATACAAGCCCTCCTGCTCAGATAGCTGCGCCTCAAGCTGCTGCTGCTGCTGCTGCAGCAGCAGCAGCTCGTGCACAGGCAGCTGGCCTGCATCTGCATCTGCATCTGCTGCTGCTGCTCCCACAGCATCAAACTGGCACGCTGCTGCGGCGCGGCCTTTCAAGCTGCTGCTGGCGCGCCTGAAGCTGTTGCTGGCGCTGCTGCTGCTGGGGCTTGCTGCTGCTGCTGCTGCTGCTGCTGCTGCAATGCCGTCTGAGGTGAAGCGGCGGCTGAGCCGCGGGCTAGCCACCTCAGGCTTGTTAACTGCAGCAGCTGCTGCATGCAATGCATCTTCTACTGCTGCCAGCAGCGCGTGCTCTTCATGCAGGCTAGCACCATCCTGCTGCTCTTCAACAACAACAGCAGCAGCATTTGTCAACCTGTTGCCTCTGCTGCTGCTGCTCCAGCTGGCAACCCTGCTGCCAGGTGTGCTGCTTGGGATGCGGCTGGCAGCAGCAGCAGCAGCAGCAGCAGCAGCAGCAGCAGTTGCTGCTCTGCCGATGCTGCCGCCTGTGGATGCTGACCTGGCAACAGCAGCAGCAGCAGCAGCAGCAGCAGCAGGTGCCTGCTGCAGGGGTGGCGGCTGCAGGCCACTCTGGCTGGCTGCTCTGCTCCTGGGAGGGCGGCTGCCTGCAAGTGTGCAGGTGTGTTGGAGACATGTTGGGGAAACTCATAAGTAACTGCATGATATTATGAATGTTATCTGTAGAAGGAAAGGCAGCTTTAGGAAGAAATGCTGCTGCATGAACTGGTGCTGACGCAACAGCAGCCACACATGGCAGCGCTAGGCAGCAATACCAAAAGCACCCAGCGCTACACAGCAGGCTCCGTCGGCAAGAGTCGTCCAAACATGGTTACATTCAATGTTGTTGCAACACCGCGGTTGATTGCCCTCACCTGCGCCGCCTTTGGCCTTCTCTGGTGTTGTGGATGGCTGGGGCTGCTGCCACTTGAAGCTTGGTATGCGCGAAGCAGCAGCACCGTTGCTGCTGCCCCTGGGGTCGCTCAGCTGCCCAGCTTGCTGCTGCTGCTGCTGCCCTACGCCACGCACAACCAGCTCACTCTGCTGTGCATCCATGATACCTGCAGCAGCATCAAAGGCAGCTGCCAAGCCTGCGGCTTTGCTGCGCGGCGAGGCCCCGCTGTCATCGTTACTGCCGCGCCTACTGCCGCCGCGCTGCAGCTGCGGCGAGTGGAACAGCGCAATCTTGCTGTGCAGTGCCACATGCTGCTGCTGCTGCTTCTGCTGCTGCTCTGGCTGCACTGTCTGAGGCTCCCAAGCAGGCTTCTGAACAAACTGCTGCAGGTTAGCTCTTGCAGGAGTGGCTACATCTTCATCTACTGCCACATCTGCTGCACTAGGCTCTGCGCTGCAAGGATATGCTCCTGCATCTGACCTGTGCTTAGCATGCCTTGGCAGCATGGGGCTGGCCTGCTGCAGCTGCTGCTGCAGGTTGCTGCTGCTGTCGCCAACGCTGTGCCGGCGGCATGTGGAGTTGCCAGCTGAGAGTGAGGTCTGCTGCAGCCCGGCTGCTGCTGCTGCTGCGGGTTCTACCTGTGATGCTTTGCGCTCAAGGTAGCGAGCTGTGGCTCGAGCAAGGCTCTCCCTCCGAGGAGCGACAGTCTGGTGAGTACAGCACCAAGACGACGGAAGGAGCAGGAGCAGAGCGGCGTGTGCTGAGCGATAGAGCGGTGCACGATCAGCAGGGCTGGTGATCTGAGGCAGCTGCCAGCACGTGCTGTGCTGGGGCATGCACCACACGAAGTTGCAGGACTGACTTGTTGCAGACTGGCAACAAGCAGGCTCTCCTTTCGCCACCCAACATCCCGCACAGCAAGCTTACACATTTCTCGAAAGGCAGTTTACAGGACAACACAGTGCAAAGAGGTGGCTATTGCCACCACACCGCTCCTGCTGACAAGGTGCAGCTCCAGCAAGGGTGCTGTACAGCTCAAATTTTAAATCTGTCAAGCTCACCTGCAGGTGCTGCGCTGCCATCTCCTCCAGCTGCTTGTTCATGCGGGCCAAATAGTCCTGCATGTCCTCCGGCATCTTTGCATCCCCGATACTTGCTGTTGTCTGCAGCAGCAACGCGGGAAGGTGCAAGTCTTGCTGCATGCGCTGTTGCAGCTGGCAGCACAGCACAGCGCACACATGTGGAGCAGCAGCAGCTGACATGATGCAGCAGGCTGTGTGCCATGAGTCAAGCTCCATACCTTGGCCTCCATTGAGCTGCTTGATCATGCCTTTGCAGGAGCACCAAGAGAGCTGTTGCTTGAGTTTGACGGAAGGTTGCTAGGCTCTGCTGCCCGCCAGCCACGACATAGCTATAGCTGTTGAAACAATCTGTATCAATTGATGTAAAGAATCATTTTTGTTGGGATTGTCAAGGATCGCCAGCCATGCGGATTGCAGGATGATGCACTCACAACGCGGTTCTTGAACCGGTAAGTGAACTGCGCTGATCCACCCGAAAAGGTTTGATGTTAGCTTTAAATTCGAACACAGGCGTCTTCGTGCAGTGCAAAAGTCTGGTACGTCACCAAGTTCAAACTTGCAAATGACATTGCTGCCAGTGTGCACACGAACCAACCATCAGCAGTGCTCAGCACGCCACAAACGTGTCACTCGTGTTAAAAAACTGAAATTGCATGCGTTTATGTGCAGGTGTTGTTGCCAGGCACTTCACAACGCAGTTGCTTGGCAAGCAATCCAGCAGAGTGTCAAGCCTTGAAGGCTTGCAGCGCCTGAAGACACGAGTAACTGTTGTGCGCACAGCCTTGGATGAGTTTTGGAAATGAAATTGTCAATGTTCGTAGGCCTGTGAGGATGGAACGTCATCAGCCCCCAACTATGGTATGTTAGTGCCTGACAGCCTGACATGCACATGAGATCCAGGATGCGACATCCGCCGTCAGTAACCTTGAACAACACGTAGCACACAAATGACAGTGTTAATCAAGTTGATGCACAGCTGCGTACAACACTGCTCACTGCACTTTCAGAGAATTGGTCAGGGTGAGGCGGGACAACCAGTGCCCCCAAGCGCCTCTCAATGAGAGACTTTCAGAATCTGAGAGTAGACTGGCACACCAGCTTTGCACCTGGACATATGTTGTTCGGTCAAACCGTTTATTTACAAAGCTAATCCTATTATAGTGCATAAAGACGCATGCAGCATGGGCTTTACAACCTGGGTTGATGTTGTGAGACACAGGGCCCTGGCAGGTGGGGTTGACGGTGAGTCCCAGGGCGCAAGTGGTTTGATTTGCTCCTGCTTCTCACTTTGTGATACATATGATGAGCATTGAGACCCTTGCGGTTGCGACATAGTTACAAGAGTAGTAGTTCGCACACCCGCAAATGGCGCTCCAACAGATGCAGAAGCTCCCGCATCGCTCGGCCTTAACGCAGCATAATATTGCGCTTCATTCGATCGTGGCTGGTGCAAGCCCTGCACGCCTACTGCTACGCGGTGGCAGGTTCGCCCATGAGCACCACCAGCAGCAACATGTGGCGAGCAGCGTCAGCACTGGAGTCTTGCAGGCAGAGACGCAAGGGTGAGGCTTCTTGAGCTGCATGGTACAACCATAAACTTATAACCTACCTGCAGAAGCAATTGGACAGGGCAGTTGACCGTGGCATCCAAACCCACCTACAACCGCTGCTGCTGTTGCGCCATGTCGCTACCTGTCCTGCAGGCAAGAAGCAGCACCAGTGGCCGCTGCAGCAGCAGCGCCAGCAGCATCAGCAGCAGATGACGACTTTGGCGACTTCAAATGGACTGAGCACTGGTACCCAGTGCACACGCTGGAGTCCGCAGACCCTGCCAGGCCACATGCAGTGGAGCTGCTGGGCAGGCAGCTGGTGCTGTGGAGGGATGGCCAGGGCCAATGGCAGTGCATGGAGGACGCCTGCCCACACAGGTAGGGGCAACATCTGAGGTTTTATGTTGTTGTTTTGAAACAGGAATCAGAATTGATAGCATGGCATGGTTCAGCTAGCAATGATTCAGCTGCCGCACGGACAGTTGCTCTGCGTAGCCCATGCCAGCGTCAACCAAGTGCATGTGGCCTGTATCTTGCATGCAGCAGGCAGCAGCGCACACCATCCCAAGGTGTTCCGCAGCTGTAGCCATGCCTGCTGCGCTGCACGCGACAGCTGTTACTCTTCTGGCGCAAAAATCATGACTGCCGATGTGATACTTACAGACACTCCAGAAGCGCTAGGCATACCCATGCGCATGCCCCACACTTTCCTCATCCTGCTGATATCATGACACACTGTAACATTGTCATATTGTTACATTGTGTCATTCTGTTACATCACCTCAGGCTTGCGCCGCTGAGTGAGGGCCGCATTGAGGCTGACGGCACGCTGCAGTGCAGCTACCACGGCTGGCGCTTCGACAGCAGCGGCAGGTGCACAGAGATTCCTCAGGTGCGCGGAGCAACGGTCATGGTTTGGGAACGAGAGTGTGAGAGTAGAGTGCAATCGCAGAGTGCCTCAAGAGCAGCGGCAGTCGCACGGTAATCTCATCAGGTGCGCGGGCTGCAGCGCACAGCAATGATGCCCACATAAGTTTGCATGTTGATGGGTAGTGTTGCATGAATAACAGCAGCGGTAAATGTCAATGTGCACTGCCGATGTCATGCAGCAGCCGCAGCAGCAGTAGCAGCAACGGCAGCGGCAGCGGCAGCGGCAGCAGCAGCAGCAGCAGCAGCAGCAGCAATGTATTTTCACCAATATCTGTTCAACATGCCAACATAATGTAGAAGCTCCAGAACAGCTCTGCCTTTCTTAATCCCTGGACATGCTACCACGCCAATGTGCTGCTGCACTCTCAGGCCATCGACGCAAAGGCCAAAGCCGTGGCCTGCAGCAGCAGCCGCTCCTGTGTTACACGCTACCCCACACGCACAGAAGCCGGCCTCATTTGGGTGTGGCCCACACCTGGCCCTGAGGCTGAGTCAGCAGCAGCAGCACAGCCTGTTTCTATTAGTAAGGCTGCTGCTGCCAAGTTTGCGGAGGGTGGGGCGGGCACCTGGTACCGGCGGGAGCTGCCGTACAGCTGGGACGTGCTGGTGGAGAACCTGACTGACCCATGTGAGTTGTAACATGTTATACTGTTATATTGAAAATTAAATAAAAGGCAGGTGACAGCTATGCTGCATCATTTGTGGGTGCGGAGGGTGGGGCAGGCACGTGGTACCGCATGGAGCTGCCTTACAGCTGGGATGTGCTGGTGGAAAACCTGACTGATCCGTGTTAGTGTTAACTTGTTACATTGTTACATGGTGGGTTTGAATGGCAGTTGACAGCTGTCTTGCAACGATTGTGGGTCCGCAGCTGGGATGCACTGGAGGTCATACGTGCTGGCACAGGTATTACTACTTCGTTTTTTGATGTTGTGGCAGCTGTAGTATCATCAAGGCTTGGCCTCAACACCAGTCGCTTACACCCAGTGCAAAAGTGTGTGGTGCAGCAGCTTCAGCTCCCAGGCTCAGCAGCAGCCCGCCACCTGCAACCTGCCGAACCCCTGCCTTCACCATGCCGCCACTGCTGCTGCTGCAACTGCTGCTGCCACGTATACAGCGCACCTCCCCTTCAGCCACCACAACCTCATGCCCACCCTTAAGCGCAGCAAGGGCGAGGCGCCAATGCCCGTCACCCCTCTGCAAGCACCGCAGCAGCCCACCACCTGCAACCTGCTAGATCCTGCTCTCACCACACTGCCACAACCACTGCTGCAACTGCTGCTGCCACGCTACAGCACACCCGCCATCTGCCGCCTCCTGCCCTCACCATGCTGCAACTGCTGCTGCTGCTGCCACTGCTGCCTCTGCTGCTGCCACGTATACAGCGCACCTCCCCTTCAGCCACCACAACCTAACCCCCACTCTCAAGCGCGGCAAGGGCGAGGCCCCAATGCCCTTCACCCCTCTGCACATCCCACAAGGTGACTCAGCGGAAGATGTGGAGGCCCGGCCGTCATTTACAATGGCGCATAAGGCGCCGCTGGCCACATTTGACTTCCCGTCAGGTGCGTGTTGACCCAGCTGTGACTCAGAGTTGAATGTAACATGTAACATGTTACTTTGCTGCCTTGTGCGCGTCTTCTTGACCATCCAATGGTCAAGGTGCTGTCCTGCAATGTACAGCATGACTGCTGCTGTCCTGTCTGCTTTTTGTGTGCTGTGCCAGCCATGTTGATGCAGTTTCTGCTGCCTGTTGTGTGTTGCGTGTGCTGCTGCCCACCCTCCTGCAGCCATGGCCCCCGGAGGCCGGCTGTCCTATCTGCTTGCTGTATGTGGTGCCCGCTGCTGCCAGCCATGTTGATGCACTTTCTGCTGCCTGTTGTGTGCTGCCTGTTGTCTGTTGCGTGCGCTGCTGCCGCCCCTCCTGCAGCCATGGCCCCCGGAGGCCGTGTGTGCTTCACGCCGCCGCTCAGCGTGAACTACCAGTACGACATCGCGCCCGGCATACACATGCAGGTGCGTTATATCTCCTTTTCTATCAATGTACTATAACATTAGTAAAAGCTGTGACACGCAACACGTGGTAGGTGGTGCTGGCGCTGCATGGGCTTTGGCTTTACTGTCATTCACAGGTATTCACATGCATGTGGGTCAGGCTCTGCAGTGGTCGCAGCACCCAACGGGTTATAACACACATGTGGTTACAATTCCTGGGCCGTGTCACAGCTGCTGTCTGGTATGCAAGCCATATGACCGCAAGCCACAATTTTTGAATCTGGACAGCATGGCAGTGCTGGTTCTGAGCCATGCTGCCACCGTGTCTGGTATTGACACGCGTGTAACTCGTTATATTCTGTGTGTTGCGTGTTTGCTGCAGAACGACCTGATTGCGGTGCCTGCAGGCCCGGGCCGCAGCGTGGCGTACACCTTTGGCGTGAGCAATGCAGCCAAGGTGCATAAGGCTGACATCTTCAAGGCCCTGTTCACAAAACCCAAGATGGTGCCGCTGCTGCTGTTCAGGTGGGGTGCATCCACATGTTTAAATAGGCATTTGTGCTGAGAGGGCAAAAACACTGCAGGTATTCACATGATACAATGCAAGTTGATGGGCTGCAGTTTAAATGTGACGCGGGCTTTGAGGTGTGATATGTGGGGTGCAGTCACATATGTGGTCTGCCCATGGCGCTTTCATCCAAATTGTGCGTGCCTGTCCCTGCTGCTGCTGCTGCTGCTGCTGCTGCTGCTGCTGCTGCTGCTGCTGCTGCTGCAGGTACTCCTTCCAGAACTCGCCTCGCTACAAGAGCCACCTGCAGATGAACAAGCTCTTCGACCAGGACAGCGTGAGTGGCGGCGGGCACAGATGAGCCAAATGTGGCAGCGGCAGTGACTGGTGTTTTGCAAGCAGTTGCCATCAAACTTGATAGCACATCACCCTACGTCAGCGGTGTCTGCCAGCCGCTGCCTAGCTGGGTGTCTGTATGCATTGCATGCTTACGTGTGCTGCTGCTGCTGCTGCTGCTGCTGCAGGTGTTCCTGAACATGCAGGATAGGCAGCTGGCGCTGCGCGGCAAGGCCTCCTGGGTGCAGGACTACTACATGCCCGCCCCCTGCGACGGCCTCGTCATCGCAGGTGCGGCGCGTGTTGCTGCTGTTCTGCTGTTGTTTGATTACTCTTGATTGTTTGACTCTTGTCACATGTCAGACACTCCTTGTGCCCTTCAACGGGCTTGTCATTGCAGGCGGCTGGGTGGGGCGGCGGCTGGGTGCTTTGCTACCCGTTTCCTAACACTTTTGTTTGGCTGTCTCTGCGCAGCTGTTAGACAGCAACTTTCATCCAGTGGCTATGCTTGATCTCAGCATGGATGTCAAATCGGCACTAGCGTGGTGGCTCGCAGAGGTTCTGCTTGGCCTCAGCATGCAGCTTGGCTTCAGCGTGCAGGTGGGCAAAGTTGCCAGCAATACCTCTGACTTGAGTCGAGGCTGGCGGCTGCTGAATGATTTCAATTTTGACTTGATCGCAGGCCGGCGGTGGGCAGAGAAGGCGCTGCAGCTGCCGCTGCGCAGCAGCAAAGGCGGCGCAGAGCAGCCCGCCGCCGCCGTCATCTCGCTGTCAGCAGAAGCCGCCGCAGCTCCCCGCCTGCCGCAGCAGCAGCTGCTTAACAGGTACCGGCAGCACACGCAGCATTGTGTGATTTGCCAGAAAGCGCTGCAGGAGCTGAAGCAGAAGCTTGCTGCTGCAAAGACAGCGAGCTCGCTGCTGCTGGCTGCGCTGGTTGGGGTGCTGGCAGGTGTTGTTGCGCCTGGCCTGCTGCAGCTGGCAGCAGCACAGGCTGCTGCTGGCGGTGCTGCTGCTGCTGCTGCTGCTGCTGCTGGTGGTGGGAGTGTGGGGCTGGTGGTGGGTGTGGTGGTGGCTGGTGTGATGGGTGCTGCTGCTTGGCTGGCAACGAAAGCTGCTGCAGCAGCTGAGCAGGAGATTGCGCAGTTTGAGTATGTCGAGTTCAGTCATGCTGACAACCACTGAGCGTAGTGTGAGGAATGGCTGTCGAGTGATGAGTGATTGCAGCGCACTGCACGATTAGCAATGCTTCAAGGCAGATGCTGTTGTGTTGGCGCTGTTAGTGCTGGTGTAATTGATGCATGGCTGTCTGATGCGTGCACAAATTGTGGCTGCGGGGCAGAGGTGTTGGGGATTGCATCATGTGCAGCAGTGCAGCATGCCACCTTGGCTGTGCACCACTTGCTGAGCTTGGCAGGGTGCAGTTGCTTGATTGTTCAGTTACAAGTGTCGTGTATCATCAACAGCAGGAAAGATCACGCAAAACGAAACGATTGTTAATGGTTCTGCTGAGGGAGAGATCGGAGGTGCAGAGATGTGAGAGAGGGTTTGCGAATTGCTAGCACAGGGAGGCACAACAAAACAGCAAAGCAACGGTGCAAATTGCCTGCTGGTCTGGGCGGCGCTTGGCAGTGCTGGGCACTCCAATGTTGATTAGCACGCAGCACAGCTGAGCCCTACCATGCATGCCGCATGCACAGCTGGGCTGTTTGGTTGAGTCGTGCACAAGCTGTGGCCGTAACTGTGGCATCATAGCCGGGACACGGTTCTGAGCAGCTACTGTGCTTCACCATGCTGCTGTTGAATGCTCAACGGCTTGTGTGCTGCCAGCAGTGTTAAACAGCCACCTTGCCACCGGCAGTTGGTTCGTGCTTGAAAATGAGCTGTACAGAACATGTTGTAATGCGGCCATGGTTGGTACAGCTGTGTGTGGAGAGAGTGACAGAAGGGAGAGTTGTGTTTGTCAAGCGTGTGCTGGCTTCTGGCTGTGCCGCTAGTGTCTGCCTCCAACTTCAAACTTTGAAGCCCCAGCTTGGCGGCTCAGCCGCCAGTTGGGGCTAGCTGCAAGTCAACAGCCTGTTGACAACGGTTGTTCAATCAGTATGAAGCGCCACTGTGACGCTGTGGTGGCAATCATGGCAGTGCCAGGCACACAGTGCGTGCTGTTGTAACAAAGTGCACTGCACCGCATGATGCTTGGGCCTGTCATGTCCGTGGCCCCACTTGTGCAAGCATCTATCGGTGCATGAAGAGATAGCTGCCTGGTGCAGTGCCACTACTAGCAGCGGCCACTGCTGCTGGGCCGCAGTACAATCAACAGCAGATGTCGCAGCAACGTTGATCTTGGCCTGCACCTTTGCTGTATCAACCTAGCACCTCTTGACTATTTGCGCAGCGTGATTAACCAAGAACTCCAGCAGGTTACCAACGTGGCAGCACCAGCAGCAGCGCTGCAGAAGCACCGCGTGTGTGGCATAATAACCAAATAACAGGAAATGACAAAGCCGCTGTTGTATCAACAGCCCGGCATGCAAAGCTGTGCAGCAGTCTGCATGCAGGCCAGCAAGTGCTGCCACGTGTCGGACAATCGCCATCAATAATGATGATGTTGTCTGCAACTCCTGCAGCAGTACCCAAACAGTTTTCACACCTTGAGCTGTGCCATGAGCCTGCTGCTCCCCTGAACCCCATACGCCCCTTCAACCTCAGCCTGTTGCTTTTCTACAGCTACAGCTGCAACCTGGCCTGCTGTCCCGCCAGCTGCTGCTGCTACACTGCCAACAAGTACTCCAACCGCCTGACTACCTGCTGCTGCTGCTGCTGTTATAGGCTGGCCAGCCTGTTGCTGCTCCCCATGGCCGCCAGCAGCAGCAGCCAGCAGCCCTAGCTGCTGCAATGCAGCCAAGCAGTCTGCTGCAAGCCGCTGCAGTGGCTGCACATGCCACAGCTCCAGCAGCAGAGCTGGCATGTCTTCAGGCATGTGGAAATCCACTGTTGCTGCTGCTGCTGCGGGTGTGGCGTTGCTGCTGCTGCGCTGGTCTGCTTGTGCAGCAGACGCAAGCAGCGTGTGCAGCAGCTGCAGTGCTGCTGCTGATACCCGAACAACTTGAGGGTCTACTACCCGGCCCAACCCCTGATCAAACGGAGATGCTGGCCGCACCCCTGCTGCGGCTAGGCCGCTGCTGCCGCTGCTGCCGCTCCGTCTATGTGCATGTCTTACCGCAGGGTCTAGATCTAGGTCATTGAGTTGGGTTTCAGAGTCCGGGGTTTGGGGTTCAGTGCCTGGCAGGGCATCGGGCGCAGGCATGACTGCTGCCCACTTGACAAGTGCTGCGTAGATGGTACGCGCTGCGCCTGCTGATAGAGCTGCGAGCGCCAGCTGCCTACTTTGCTGAGTGAGAGCTGTCAGCACCTGCAACACCATCAGCACGGTATACCAGCAGCATGTTGTGTTTTGAGCAGAATACGCCGTAGCTGAGTAGCTACGCTAACCAGTTGGCACCATGGAACAAATGTCAACCTGCTTCAGCCCAACACAGGCACTGGCCAACCCTACTAGCAGGCAGAACTCCTGCAGCCCTCAGGTAGTGCAAGTTGACTGCTGCCTGGCATGCCGTTGTCAAATACTCCACTACTGCTGGCCGCGCCGCACCTTGTAGCCGTCCACCTCGTGCGACAGCATCGGCCAGTCCGTGGCATCACCATCACCGTCACACTGAAACACAACCGTAAGCACGCAGTCAACTCATCCCTTCGTCACCTTGTAGCCCTCCACCTTGTGCCACAGCATTGCCAGGATCACGCAACATAATTGCTGACCATGTATCCACAACTACCAATACATGTAACAACGCCCCACCTTGTAGCCGTCCACCTCGTGCGGCAGCATCGGCCAATAAGCAGGACACCATCGCTACAAGCACGCAAGCACAACCACAACAACACAAGCCTTGCAGCCGCGCCGCACCTTGTAGCCGTCCACCTCGTGCGGCAGCATTGGCCAATCCGTGGCATCACCCGCAGCCAGCACAGCCAGCAGCGCAGCAGCAGCACCCGGCCCGGCTGCCTCCAGTGCTGCTGCTGCTGCAGGGGTGGCTGCGTAGGGCTGCATGCGCTCCAGGCTGGTGATGAGGAAGGGCACCAGCCGCGCCACCTGCAGCATTGTTACAGTGTCACATCCACATGTTATCTTTGACCAAATGCCTATGATGTCAAAGTCATTATGCGCTCCAAGCTCGTGATGAGGAAGGGCACAAACCGTGCCACCTGCAGCGTTGTTACAGTGTTATATCCACGTGTTACTTTTGATTGACTGTCTATAGTTTGAATTCAATATGTGCTCCAGGCTGGTGATGAGGAAGGGCACCAGGCGCGCCACCTGCAGCGTTGTCACAGCTTTATTCCCACATGTTACTTTTGACCAAGTGTCTATGGTTTCATATATGCGCTCCAGGCTGGTGATAAGGAAGGGCACCAGGCGCGCCACCTGCAGCGTTGTTACAGCTTTATTCCCACATGTTGATTTTGACCAAGTGTCTATGGTTTCAAATATGCGCTCCAGGCTGGTGATAAGGAAGGGCACCAGGCGCGCCACCTGCAGCGTTGTTACAGTGTTATATCACATGTTTGACCAATGCCTATGGTTTCAAGATAATTATGCGCTCTAGGCTGGTGATGAGGAAGGGCACCAGCCGCGCCACCTGCAGCATTGATACAGCGTCATTTCCACATGTTATCTTTGACGAAATGCCTATGGTTTCAAAAGCATTATGCGCTCCAGGCTGGTGATGAGGAAGGGCACCAGCCGCGCCACCTGCAGCACGCATTGACTTAACAAGTCAAACCTTTGGGAGTGACAGACAGCCTCAAACCCAATACAATGTTATGATGATCAGACATATGGTTGATGTGCAGCCTGGCTTTCTGCAGGGTGACAGACGCGCAGCTGTGACAAGAGCCTGTGGCGTTACGTTTGGCAGCGCTATCTAGCATCAAGGCATGGCAGTAGTATCACAGCGCAAGTGTGCATCCTTCATATTCAACCTAGAAACACGCTTCACATGCACGCATAGCTAGACCCTTACGGCCTGCCAAACGCAGCTCCACGCACCTCAATGACAACCCCCATGTGAGCCGCCACCAGGTCATCCGGCCAACCACTGCTGCTGCTACTGCTGCCGACAGCTTGCGATGCCGTCCGTATCTGCTTCTCGCCTGCCGGCGCTGGCGCTGCCGCCTGCTTGTCAGCACTGCTGCTGCCACCAGCGCCGCCGCCGCCACCCTCACTGCTGCTGCCAGCCTCCGCAGCACACAGCAGGTCAAATATATCCAGCAGCGTGGTATGCAGCAACCCAAGCAGCTGCCTTTCAATCCCATGCTGCCGCACCAGCTGTGCCACACTGCTGCATGCAGCCACTAGCGGCTGCTGTGCCCCTAGCCGCAGCAGCTGCTGCAAGCTCCATGGAGGGCTGAGTTTGTGGTGTATGTTTGCAAAGCCGCCGAGCATGCCTGGGCCGCCGCCCACGCAGCGCTTGAGCAGCTGCAGGCACTTGAACAGCTTGTGGGGGTCAGGAGAGGCGAGGCCGCGGAACAGTACTTCGCGGAAGGGCCTGTGGCAGCAAGACAAGGAGAACATCGGCAAAGGTGGTGCACAAGAAGAGCTTTGGGGGTACGGGGAGGCCAGCAAGCAAAGCAGCAGTTCACTGAAGGGCCTGCAGCAGCAAAAGACGGCACACAGTGGCACAGATAAAGCATGCCTGGCCCGCCGCCCACGCAGCGCTTGAGCAGGTGCAGGCACTTGAAGAGCTTGTGGGGGTCTTGGGATTGCAGGCCGCAGAACAGAACTTCGCAGAACGGCCTGCAGGCAGGACAGCAGCAGGAGCAGAGGCACAGATGGAGCAGCTGCAGGCACTTGATGAGCTTGTGGGGGTCTTGGAATTGCAGGCCGCAGAACAGAACTTCGCAGAACGGCCTGTGGCAGCAAGACAAGGCCAGTCACTTGAGGAGCTTGTGGGGGTCTGATGACGCTAGGCCACGGAACAGCACCCCCTGAAAAAGGGCCTACATACAGAGCGCATACAAAAAAACACCGAAAGACGGTACATGTGATGCAGTAAATATGCATTTTAAATTGCGGGCTTGATGCGACTGCAGGCCGCAGGACAGCACCTAGCGGCAGGGCCTGCAGCAGCAGAAGACGTCACACAAAATTAGGCACAGGGCCTGCAGGCAGCGCAGATGGATCAAGTGGCTTGTAAAGAGTGATCAGGCAGTTACACAGCGATGCAATTCATGTAGTCAAGGCTCTCAATCAAGATCAGGTGGTTGATGCAGAGGAATCACACAGATGCACAACTGCGCACCAACACAGGCCACACAGCCCCACCTGTCGCGCAGCAGGCCCTGCATAGCCGCACTGGTGGTGTAGTCCAATGCCAATTGAGTTGAGGCCATTCATGCAGCTTCCACATACACATGCAGCACAAGCAGCATGCACACAGCCCACCTGCCATGCAGCAGGCCTACACAGCCGCGCTTGTGACACTACATCACACTGATGCAGTTTTGTTTAGTCCAGTCCTTCAATCGGGGAGGTGATTGATGCACACACATCACACAACTGCACAGCGCAGCGGCTTATTCTCAAACCTACAAACATATAACAAACCCACCTGTCGCGCAGCAGCCCTTGCATTGCGGCGCTTGTGATGTAGTCCAGGCCTTCGATTGAGATCAAGTCATTGATGTATCCCACGCTCACGTGAGGGTCCCGGTCGCAACCGGAGGGCCGCGCCAGCAGCGTGCGCAGCGCCAGGCTCACAAACAGCGGCTGCAGTTTTGTATGCAGAAAAGACCCCCGAAAGCGGCGCCGGCGGCAGCAGCAGCAGCAGCAGCAATGGTGAGATGCATGCAGAGGGCCGTGCCAGCAGCGTGCGCAGCGCCAGGCTCACAAACAGCGGCTGCGGGGTTGACTTGTGCACAGTTGCCAAGATCACAACAGTGGCGGCAACATGAGCAGGCAGAGAAAGCTCGGCTGCCGCTGTGAAGGTGAGCTGACGTGTTGCCTGCCCCCCGCCTCATCAATGACTGCTGCATCCAGGCATCATGTCCAGTCGGGATGTTACATGCATGCCAGTCAGCAAGCTGAGTCAGCGTCCCACCTGGGCCCTCAGTGCATTGAGCTCCGAGGTGTCTGGGATGATCAGCTCAGACTCATCCACTGCAGCAACATCAGATTGCACACAGTGATACAGTTGGTAAGGACCCAGGTGTTCAGCAATACAGAAGCAGCATCCTGCAATGCTTGAGCGTGATGGCGCAACACCCAGCAGTTCGCAGGTGCCGCTGCGCAGCCCAGCAAGACCCAAACATGTCAGACACAACTGCTGCTGCTGCTGCTGCTGCTGCTGCTGCCGCGCTGTAGTAGACAATGCTAGTCGTGCACACCTCCCCCTCCACCTCCACGCCACGCTGTCACTTAGGACTTCAAGCATTTGCTGCCAGAATCCATTGTAACTTCACATTTGAAGAACATCAGTGCACCTGAACGCACCTGCATCATACACCAAATGTGTGCAGCCCTCTGCTGGCAAACACCACCTGTGTTTTCCTTTTTGACTGCCATATCCACCACAACCCCCACCCCCCGAAAGCTGAACTGCAACACCCACCTGCGTCGTACACCAGGTGTGCGTAGCCCTCTGCAGCAAATGCAGCAGGCACGTCCTGCAGCAATGCCGCCAGGATGGACAGCAGGTGGCTGGCAGTGACAGGCGCATACGCGGCAGCAGCAGCAGCAGTGTCATCACCGTTGCTGCTGCTGCTGGCTTGCAGCACTTTGTAGATGGCTGCGATGGCATTGCCCTCATAGAGGGCATTGCGTGCCAGCAGGCCTGCGCGCAGGCAGGCGAGGGTTCCCAGCTGGTACACGTCTGACCAGAGGCGCTTGTAGGAGGCGTCTGTGAGAGTGGGCAGCGGGTACAAGAGGAGCAGTAGCAGCAGCGGCGGCAGCAACAGTGCTGAGTGAGGATATGGGAAGGTTGCCTGCCCAGCTGCTACATGCGACAGTGCGCGAGACAGAAGAGTGCACGGCTGCCGACGCTGCTGCTCCTGCTGCTGCTGCTGCTGCTGCTAGTTCTACTGCTACACATTACTTGTGCACCTTTTAAATGTGCATGCTGTGTGCACCGCCAGTCATTCACGCAACCCAGGTGCCACACAGGACCCACAGTGCATACAGCTGCAAGTATATTCCTGATAGCTGATGTTCCAGTCTGCCAATCAAATTTGCAGCAACTGCAGCCACAGATACTCAAAGCTGACCAGCCAATACATGTAGTCTATGTCTGCTGAAGTGCTGCAGCCTACTATGAGTGTGTGTTAGCAGCAGCACAGCAGCAGAGCAGGAACAATACAGCTGCACCAAGCACCTCACCTATGGCTGCAGCAGCATCGGCCACGGTGTCCGGATGAGACAATTTAGGTATGTTATTCTTTATCGTTGCTATGGGGTCCATCTCTGCTGTTGATGCAGCTGACTGTGTGCTGTCCTGACAAACTGCAATACCCAGAGCTAATCCCTGCACCTGCCTAATCAAAAACGTAATTCACACCTCTGTACTTCGATCGGTTACAACAGCCAAGCGTACGCTGGCCAGGCACATGCCCGGTCCGGCATTTGTACCGCTGGCTTTGTCAGGCGTGACTTGTCACAGACAAGAATGTTGGAGAGTATTATGGAAAGCATACCTCGTTGCCTCGTTCCATGTCGACCATTGTAGGCATCTCATTTCACGTGCGCTGCTTGCTGTAGGCCTGACGCGACCTGCACTTGTGCTGCTGCACATGCCTTCAGCTTCATCTGCGTTCACAGGTCGCACCCGGGTGCCTCGTCATACGATAAACTTGCTACATACACCTATTGCATGCTTTGTAGAACGCTCCTGGCCAGCCAGCTGTGTGTGCTGCACAAAACTGCACATTGGAGCCAGACCTTGGCAGCAGCAGCAGGAGGAGGAGCAGCAGCAGCAGGAGCATCGGCAGCAGCAGCACCGACATTAACCACACCGCCTGCGGTAGCAATGTTGGGTCTGAAGTGCATTGCGTCAGCAGCAGCGCCCAGCAGCACGTTTGACAGCAGCCAGGTGAGGCTCCCAAGACCCCAACATCAGCAGCCATGCTGCAAGCATACATAGTGCATGTGTTCACCACGATTCACCGTGCATTTTTAGTATTGCAATGTCCATGCAGAGGAACTTTGGTCAGCAGTGCCCAGGAGCACAGTAAGGAAGGCATCTCACCTGCCATTAGGCTTACAATGCAGTGCAAACATGCTGACAGGCTGCTGGTAACGCTGCAGGTCAGCAGAGCTGTCGCTGCTCGGAGGCAGCTGCTGCTGCGCTGCCCGCTGCAGCTGTACCGGCTCAAAGGCGTCACTTTTGAAGGCCGACAGGTGAACGCCCGCTGCTCCTGCTTGACAAACAGCTGGCAATAACAAGAACGTGTCTTCCTGCAGCAAGGCATTGTGTACAACCCAACTAGACCTAAACAATTCAAGCCTTTGTATGCATTGTTAACGTGCTGCTGCTGCTGCTGCTGCCGCATGCTCCGCAGGAGGTGATCAGGCAGCTGCTGCCAGGCCAGCCGCTGCTGTTCCAGCAGGAGCCCAGCAACCCTGCCGACCCCGCAGCAGTGCATGTGACAACATTGGACGGAGCCAGTGTGGGCTACGTGGCGGCGCACCTCACATACGCCTTCACACTGCCGGTATGGCTGCTCAATACAGCCTGTGTTATGTAGGCAGTGTGTAGCATTGTGTACATGACGCTGTGCTGTTGCACTGTAGCCTGGTTGACGCATGTACTTGTATTACTGCGATATTACATACATTGCAGATGTTTGGATTACGTGGTTGCAAGCAGGAGCGCATGTGCAATGTCCTGCTTGAAGTCTCGTCCCTGGCTTCATCACCTGCGCCACAGCACTGACACTAGCTTGAGCACAGTGCTGTAGCAGCCTCTTCACTTCAAGACTGGTTGTCAGCCTGCTGTACTAATCTGGTTTTGTCAGCTGTGCATCAGCGTGCCAATAATGCTCTGATGCTTGCTGCTACATGCCTGTGTCTGCAACTGCAATCTGCATCCGCAGGCTTGCTCTGGCGCAGATGATGTATTGTGCTAATGTGTCGTTGCGCTACTCTTGCACTGCTGCCCTGCTGCTATGCTTGTTGTGTGGAATGCCATCCACAGGCCTGCTTTGGAGTCGTCACATCGGTAGACCAATCACATGCGCTGCTGTTGCCCTGTTTCTGCACCACATGCCTTTTCAAACACAATCTGCAGGCCGTCTTTGGCACAGTCACTTCAAGAGGCATGGCTAAAGACACAGACAAGTGTCGCACTGCTGCCACTGCTGCTATGCCTGTTGTGCGGGATACCATCCACAGGCCGTCTTTGGAACGGTCACATCGGTTGACCAGTCACATGCGCTGCTGTTCCCCTGCTTCTGCAAAACGTGCCTGTTTTGACACACCCCGCAGGCCGTCTTTGGCACAGTCACATCCAGAGGACTGGCTGAAGACACCGACAAGTGGGGCGTGGCTGCAGCATGCTGCCCTGCGCTGCATGGAGTAGCGCTGGACCTGCTGCCCGACAGCTGGCAGCAGCAGGCAGACATGCAGCAGGTCTGTAGACCTAGAATGCATTTTCAGTTGTTATGAGGCGCAATAGCATAGCAAACAGCGCAGGCTGGTAGTTGCGATTCATCTGGTTGTTGCAGTCATTGTGTGTTAGGGTCTGCAGTTGTTCTGCGAATGACAGAAAGTCATGCTTCTGGCTCGGCTCGGGCCAACCAAGCTGCTGACCACAACAGAGCTGAGCAAGCAACATCCATCCAACAACCCAGCTGTCCAGTGTGTTTAGTAACCTAGTACATGATGCAAGCAAGAATGGCAACTGCAAGAAGAGAAGAAGCTGCATTGCTTGTACACCTCATCCCTCGCGGTGCTGTGCAGGTCTTTGGAGCCAGCAACTGGCAGCAGCTGCAGCAGCAGGCCCTGCAGCGCTACCGCCAGCGCTGCGCTGTGACCAGCGTGCCATCTTCTGAAGTTCCGCTGCATGTCGTGCCGCTGTGGCGCTTTGACCACATCAAAAAGCAGGTGCAGCTGGCTCAGCTCGCTCCAGTCTGCCAGCCCCTGCTGCAGCTGCAGCAGCAGCTGCTATCAGAAGTTGGCTTGCAATTGCAAGGGCCGCAGCATGCAGCAGCTGTAGGGTTGCTGCAGCAGGTGATGGTTTGGGAGGCGGCTGAAGCTGAGAAGTATTTAAGTTATGTGCAGCAGCGGCGGCAGAGCTTGGAGGGAGATGGCTGGCAGCTGGTGCAGCCGGAAGCAGATGCCTTGCTTGCAGGTGCAGCTGCTGCAGAGTTATTGCATTTGCCGTAGTACGTATGCAACAGTACGGCTGCGCAGAGTACGTTGCGCCCACACTGGCAGCAGTGTGCTGGGGAACATGTTGTTATTGCCGGCACGAGCAGTGCTTGCCGTTGCTATCTGCCAGATAGTGGCTGGTGTCAATGTTGCATCATCTGAACTTCCGCCGGGCGGCAATGTGCGCCCTGAATCTGCCATGTAGCGCTTCCAGGACGTGCATGATGGATAAGTGTGCTACATGCCCAGCGCAAGCAAGCATGGTTTCGTGGCCTAGCTGAGCAAGGTGGCTTGCGCAACCTTGTAACTACTCGACATCCTGGTGTTCAGTCATCCTTGATGGTGGGCTTCTACCTCCATCTGAGCACAAGCACATGCATGGTCCTTAAACGCGTCAGGCGATTGCCCTTGAAGAGCATTTCAAATTGTGCATAATCCCATTAAAATGTCCCATCCACAATCTCCCTTGTCAAACCCTGCCATACTGCTAAAACCCTTGTTGACGTCATCTAAACCCCCAAACCAGGACAGAGCACTGCCGGCAGTAGCATGTACCCCCCTGCACCTGCGTCATGCCATAGCTGCACCCACTGCTCGCTTTTGCTGAAAAGAAAAGCAGCAGTGCAGCACACCACCAACAACTCTGGCTGAAGCTTCTGCCTAAGCAGCAGCCGCTCCACACCACAGCCCTCAGAACAGCTCAAGGCCGCACGTTGCAGCTAAGGGCCGCAACACGGCTTGGGCGCTGCACCGCTGAAGGCGCCAGCCCCCTCGCCGGCGCCCGCCTGCCTTTCCTCCCTGCTTTTGTGTCATCAGCAGCACCAGACTCGCTGTTGCTGCTGCCGCTGCTACAAAACATTGCTGCTGCTGCTGCTGCTGCTTACACCAGCTCGATGACTGCCATCTCCGTGGCGTCGCCCCTGCGCAGGTATGGCTCCGGCTTCACGCGCGTGTAGCCGCCGTTGCGCTCCGCATAGCGCTCCGGGGCAGCGGCAAACAGGCTGGCCACCAGCTCCTTGTCAAACACAAACGCCAGCGCCTGCGGGTGCGGTGAATGTTGGAACATAAGCTGAGATTCCTGAAGGTGTATAGCCGTTGCGTGCAGCGCTGACATATTCCGACATAATGCTCAAGCTACAAAGCAGGACATCCGCCTTCAACAGAACACGGGCGCTGAGGCCCAGCCTGCTGTCAAAGCACAAGCAGCAACTGCAGTGTGCGACACTACATGCCTGGCAATGGCAATGCAATGGCAAAAGAAGCACAGACCATTGGCATTCGCTGAAAAACAACTAGCATGCACCACAACAAGTGCGCTGCTCTGCCATCCTGCCGTGTGACAAGCTGCTGCTGCGCACCTGGCGGCGTGCGTGCAGGCTGCCGTCCTTAGCCAGGGTGATCATCTTGTCAACGTAGCTCTTGATGACCTTGGCCTTGACCTACAGCAGCAGCAGCAGCACAATCAGTGTCATCAAGCGCATAGTTGCTCCGTACCCTGACCATTTGCGAAGCGGCTGGTGACTATATATGATATACATGTACACTCCTTTGACACACTTTAGTTCCAGCGCTGCATACGGCACCGGCTATGAGCGCTGCAGCATCTGCCACTGGCCTCCTGGCGCAAGCGCTGCTGCTGCTGCTGCTGCTGCTGCTGTCAACGCTTCTGCAACTGCTCCGTGCCTGAACGCCTGTGCGCCCGCCAGCACCTGCTTTGTGCGTGCAGTGCTGCGCCCACACATCCTGCAATTATGTTGCTGTGCAACACATGCAGGCCTGATTGCCACGCCCTGCGCGCTGCCAGCTGTGGCGGACGTTGCTGCTAGCACTGAAACCCTTTGTGTAACTCTCCCGCCAAAAGCCTGCTGCATTGTTTGCTGCTGCTGCTGCTGCTGCTGCTGTGCTGCTATGGCGTGTGCATCAGGCCACCAGATGCTCATGCCCATGTTCAGTTTCCCAGCTGCACCACCCGCTGCTGCTGCAGCTTGTATGCTGCTGCAATACGTTTTGTTACAGGTGCCATGACAAGCGCTGCCGTCACACACCTTGGTGGTCCTGATTTGCCCATGCCTGAGTGTCTCTGTGACCAGAGAGCGAATCAGCGCCTTGCGCTGGTCTGCTGGCCGGCCTAGGTGCTTGACCTTGTTGCCGTGACGCATCATGGTCCACTTCATGCCTGCACCTGGTGCTGCCACTACCACGCCAGCCTCTGCAAAAGCAGCAGGACAGCAGCAGCACCACCACCTGTGTTACTACCCAGCAACCTTCCGCTGCCCTGGCCTATGCACATTGTCCAATTGCCTCGACATTCTGCTGGTAAAACTGCCGGCCGCCCGGTAAGCAGACACTGCTGGTTGCCATGCGCGAATGAGAATCGATGGCTGCGGTGGAGCGACATGGTCCAGGACGCACCATCTGCCCTGCCGCCCACGCTAACTCCAGACATGACATTGTTGAATGTCGGCACAACTGCGGGCTGAGGTGCGACACTGCGGGCTGGCCTGGTGCTCCTGAAAGCCACAGCGGAGGAGCCTGCCTTGAAAGTCAGCATTTTGACGAACTGCTGACAACTTCAACCAGGCAAAACTTGAATTATCACGCGCAGTCGCAAGCTGATTGTGCTGCAGTGGCCCACCACCCAAATGTGGCCCGCAGTGAGTCCGCAGTCGAACCCCATACCCTCGCCACACCGTTGCCTTCACTGCTTCAATGGTTAAACAAGCACATTCATGATGTTTATAGTAGCCAAGGGGTGGCTTGTTCGTCTTTCTGCATGTTCCTTGGCATAGCAGCATGTTGGCCTCCCAGTCAACCTGTACGGTGCTGAGCTTAGGGCACCCGTCATTGGCCCGAGGCAGCTCGATGCTCTGTTTGATCGCTTTCATGTAGGGAATTCAATCTCCTGCGGTGTGTGCAAGTTAGTGCAACCCACTGTCAATGCTCCCTGCTGCCATGTACATGTGCAACGCAAGTGCAAGTGCAGTTTCATCGGCTCTGGCCTGGCAATCAGCACTCCTCTTGCAGCAGCAAGTCGCAGGTAATGGCCCAAGAGTTCTTACACAGACTGAGGGTGTGCCACAACAGCCAGACACAGCACAGAGCATCATGCTGGCATGTTGCCAATTCTCGAATATCTCGGTGCCAGCTGCCCGCTGCAGGCTGGCGATGCTGAAACATCTGGTACAGTATTGCCCATGCCACCTTCTAAGGTCCCCCTGTAACATATGCTTCAATATCAGAACAATCGTGGTGTGCCAGTGAACGCCGCGCCACCTGCCTGCTTTGGTGCTGCCCAGCGCACCAGGGCAGCAGGGTAGCCTGGCATCACCCTCAGCAGCTGGTGAGGCGCACCAGCCACACTGCACAGCACCACTGGCTGCTGCTGCTGCTGCTGCTGCTGCTGCTGTTTGCTTGAGGCTTGTAGCTGCTTCCCTTGTTGCTGGCCCTGCTGCTGTTGCTGACAGTAGTCCTTGCACGTTACTTTCTGGCTGCTGTTGGTGTAGATTGTGACTGGGTTGGCAACAGCTGACGCTGCGCAGCCCATGGCAGCCGCCCACACCTTCACAGCTCCCTCTGCAAGCATCACAGTAGCCATGTCAGCAGCAGCAGCAGCAGCAGCAGCAGCAGCAGAAGCAGCAGGTGGCGCCGTCAGCAAAGCATGAGGTTGTTATCGACAGCTCAGCCAGCATCAGCATGATTGCTCTGGGTTTTTTAGCACGGGGGACGAAATCCTACTGGCTAGTCATTGCTCTGGTTGACCCTGCATGCCCAAATACTGTTGCATGTCACATCAGGAGGCTTCGCCCCACATCATGCATCAGTCCGCCATGTTGCTTCATACATTGCCCATCAGCAACCCTACCATCATGCACCCCATCATCAATGCCAACTCACCTGCACCCAGCATTTGAATGCCTTCACTCTTTCCTCGCCCATACGGCAGCGTGTCATCAGCCGTACCGTGCACCCAAAGCAGCGGCAGCGCAGCAGGCAGCCGTCCCTTGCAGGACTCTGCTGCAAACTCCTCTCCTAAAGCCGATGCAATGATACTGACGCCCGCCAGCCGGCTAGCCAAACCCGGCTGCTTGCACAGCAGAGCTTGAGCCAGCATGCCTCCATTGCTGTAGCCTGTCAGTAGGGCTTTTGGCTGTAAAGGCATGCCAGGCAGCAGCTGCTGCTGCATGTTGGTAAGCAGGTTGGCAATGAACCCGAGGTCATCTTGCTGCTTGTCGACACACTTGGGCACAGCAGCAAAGCAGGGCCAGAAGAGGCTGTTCCACATCTGCGGTGCAAGGAAACAAGGACAGGTGGCGTCAGTGGTGAGAGTGCAGCAGCGGTTGGCCGTCAACAGCAGAGGCGACAGCTGGCTGCGGCAGCAAGTGCTACAGCTCAGGCGCATTGCTGTACAGAAGGAAGGGTGTCCAAGGCTGGGGGTTGAGAGGGCTACACACTGCAGCGCTGAGATGCTGAGCAGAAACACAACTCAAGCGTGTTTTAAACGTTTGATCCGAGTAAGATACAGGATTTCAGTGCCAGAGCCAGCTTCAGCCCTGCTGACATCATGATGTTGTAAAATGAAACTCTTCCTTCACAACTCCAAGCAAGCCCCCGGTCCAGCTGCTATTCCACTGTGCAGGCAGCTGTCACTGGTGATGCTTTTCAAGGATTGGGTTTCAACGAATCATCAGCACAAGCAAGCTGTGCGCCTGCAGTGCACATTGTGCAGTGCACGTGGATGCAGGCTGCTGCGCTCGCCTGTGCATCGTCCACTGTGCCTGTTGCTTCTGGCACTACCAGGATGTAACTGCTGTCCTTCACCAGGCCTCCACCATCAGCGCTGCTGCTGCTGCTGCTGCTGCTGCTCTTACCGCTGCTGCTGCTGCTGCCGCTGCTGCTGCTGCTGCTGCTGTCTAGCAAAGGACTGCCCGTCAGCACTGCCAGCTCATTTGCCTGTGCACTGCCGCCCAGTGGGATGGGCCATGTGCTGCGCAGCTGCTGCCATTGCGGGTTGTCTGACACAAACCACTTGCCAGTGTGCACCCCGTGCAGGTATAGCCAGGGCGTGTAGCTGCAGCACACGCAGTGCAGCAGTTGCCAGCAACTCAGCGTGATGATTAATTGCGCGCGATGCTTCGCTGTAAGGTTTGTTGTAGCCTGCGCTGGCTGGGGGATCCAAAGAAAAATAACTATGCATGGTGAAAGCTTATCGCATAACTTTGATGCTGATTCACGGTGTGGACAGCAGTAGTGCTGTGTTCAGCTGGTGCTGGCTGTTACAGGGTTACTGTAGCTGCAGGCTGGTTCCTGCATGCTCTGACACGGGTGATTACACAGCGTAACACAACCTTTTAAACGATTCTGTCCGGACAAAGGTGTAGTTCACCTTACCTTTCCCCTGTAGCCTGCATCCCCTGCGGAAAGTAGATGCTGACGATGCGCTGCTGCCCTGCAAGCCAGCACTCAAATCACTTCAGCAGCTGGCATTGCCGCTCCTCGCTGTGCAGTGATGCTTGAAGTTCACTGACTAAAGTAATTAAAGCACGAACATCACCTTTGAAGTTAACGACTTTGCGACATGTCGGATGTATGGTAGTGGGTGTGGCTAGCCATGTGCCCCCAACTGCCCTGCAAAAGCAAGCTGCATCACCGGCCTTGCACTGCGGGGTGGAGCGAGAAACTGGCAAGCCAAACAGGTTCAATAACAGCAAAGAAGCAATCAAAGCAGAGAGGGGCATGATCACGAGTGACTGTCGTCGCCAACAACCGGTGGATTCACTGTTCATCGCATAATGGGCAGAGTTTTCAACTTGGCGTTTAAACGCAGAGCTCACCACGTGTTTTGAGAACGTGCGATGTGCAATGGTGGACGTCAGACCATATCCAGGGTTCAGGGTTGTTGCCTTATTGATATAACATCGCTAGCCCCCGGTCGTGTACTGCCGGGTAGATTGCTCTAGCCTACATCGAATTCATACACCTGCTGTATAAAGAATCCTGTTGCAACGTGTTACCAGTTGCACAAACACAGAGGAAGCCAGCACAGCAGCTGCAGTGACATAGGCAGAACATCATGTTCGATGATCGCCCTGCTTTCCGCAATCAACATTGCCCTGCTTCCGCCATCATGCAGTGATGGAGCATCCATTGTATACCCACATCGTGCACCTCTTGCAACACAACTTCTGCAAACTCTGTACAAGCCGGCTGCAGGCTACTCCCATAAATTATGTGATTGCCTGTGCGCCCACTCTGCACATGCCAATAGCAACCCACGTAGAGCAGGAAGCATTTGCAAATGAAGCGTTGGCAAGTGCACCACCTCTGTTACCAAAGCCTGGCAAAACCTGCCACCTACAGTACCACTCAAGAACAAATTGCACCCTGAAGCATGCACATCGGCCGCAACACCAGACTGCCAGAAACAGCCGGACATCATCAGGGCGACAGTATCCAAAAATGTCTGTCCTTGCCTACCAAGCCCTGAACTCTTGTTGTGAATGCCGCAGCGGCTGCTCAAGGTGCACACCAACAACCTGCCAGACAACACACAGTGTCAGCATTGCCAGCGACCAGAATTATCATAGTGCAGTGGACAAGCTGCTACGTAGCAGCGCTTCCTCGTGCCCCCTTGGCAACCTCTTCAGAACCTACTATGTTCAATGCACCACATGCACCGGAAACTAAACAGCCCTGCAGTGTGAAAACCTCCCGTAGCAGCTGCCAGACAAAAGCTGGCAAAGCAAAACCCCCACAGCTCTGCCTCAACATCTTAGCAGCAGCTGAGGCACAGCCCAAAACCTGGCCCACAGACAGGCGCGCAACTGCCATGAAGGTGCAGCAGGGGGTGCCAAAAAGAGACGACAGCAACAGGACGTGCAGCACCGAGCAGCAAGCCGCTGGAAGAGCAGCACAGCTACCAAGCGTGCAGATGATCATACACACACTGTACAAACGCACCGATGCAGAACATCATCCGCACAGAGTGCAGCAGCAGCAGCATCAGGGCAGCTAGTATACACATAAGTTGGGTTGGCTGCTCGGCAGATGACGGCCTGACACCCACAAATGCCACCAATAGTTATGAGGAGCACAAACACAGGCAGACAAGCAGCACTGGGCATCTCTGTCCGGAAAAAAACTGTCCTGGTAGATGCAGAGGCAGAGGCACAGCAGCACCAGACCACCACTGCTGCAGGCGGCAGCAGTACACGCAGCTTGTGTTACAGCAGCTGCCCCAGCCCAGCAAACGCTGCTGTGCTGCCCAAAAGGAGGCAATCCACAGACAGCGGCGCAGTGCAGCAGACACACGCACCCACCCACAGCACATGACACCCGGGACAACTGCAACAAGTCAACGCCAGCCTTGAAGTATACAATTGACCACAACAATGCAGGCATGCAGGGTAGAATACAAAGCAATTGCTAACGTTTAGTACACACACCATGTGGTGAGCAACCCCTGGCCCGTCAGCTGTGCCCTGCCAAGAAGCACAGCAGACGTAGGCGCATCATAGTACACACACACACACACACACACACACACACACACAGAAGCAGCTGTAGTACAACGCTGCAGACCAACAAAACACTGATCTCAGCAGCTTGCCGGCTGCAACAATGCACAACAGCACACTCTGCCACACACCGAAACCACACATGACCATGCATGCACAAAGACAAGCCTACAAGTTGTACCAGTCTGCAGTCAACACCAAAAGGGTGCACAATACCCACGATCATTGCCCCCAACGTGCATGCAATCCAGCGAAGCTGCCGAGCAAGGCTGAAGCGCGCTGCTGAGTCTGCTTAGTGTACAAGCAACAAGAGTGCCACAAGCCTCGGCGCCGCATCCAGCGCTGCCAAGCAACTACACAGCAACACAGCTTGCCTACGCACTGCTGCATGCTGCTACAGCTACTGTTACTCGCTTACGCGCACAGCAGCACAGCAGCCACTGAAGACGCAGCCAGCTCCAGGCATGGCTCTCAGCAGCATGTGCAACACGCTTCCCAGCTGCTGCAGCTGCACAGCTCAACACACTGCTGCCAGCAGCAGCACGCTGCACCGCGCTAGTCACGCTTGGTGCTCTCGTTTTGCTGCTGCACCTCCTCCCCATGCGGCGCCTGCGCTGCACCGCCCCCATTGCCACTCCCATTCCCATTCATGCCACCATCTTGGCTGCTGCTGCTGCTGCTGCTGCTGTCCTGGCGCCGCAGCAGCTCATCGAGCGCTGCTCGCGCTGCGTGCTGCGCGGACAGCCGCGCCTCGTACTCGCGCCCGACTGCAGACTCGTGCGCCTCGATGAGCCTGCTGAGGTCTGCCATGAGCTTGTCTGCTTGGTCAAAGTAGCCGATGCTCCTGCAGGTGCAAATATGACAGTGGCATTAGGGCGGCAGCATGAGATGTCGGCCATGAGCTTGTCTGCCTGGTCAACATAGCTGATGCTCCTGCAGGTGCAAAGACAACAGCGGCCGCATGGAGGCAGCAGCATGAGAGGTCAGCCATACGCTTGACTGCCTGGTCAAAGTAGCTGATGCTCCTGCATGAAAATAAATAAAGGCAGAACAGGTTACAGCGTGTGCACGGCAATGACGCTCCTGCGGAGCCTGCAGGCTGCAACAGCATGTCGGGTTGGTCGCAATAAGATTAATAGGTCACGCCCGCAGCAACGTCATGAATCACAAAGCACCCAGCGCACACCTGTGCATGTTGATGCCCTCGGCCAACAGCATCCAGGCGCGGTTGCGTCTGCATGCCTACTCAGCCACATGTCACACCTGCGACAGCAAGCCTTCACACGACGACCAACCTGTGCATGTTGATGTCCTCGGCCAGCCGCATCCAAGGGTGGTCATGCGTGCATGCCTAGCCAGCCCCATGCCACAATGCCACAAGCGCACACGTCACGCCTACACCCCGCACCCTTCCAAACACACACCTGTGCATGTTGATGTCTTCCGCCAGCCGCATCCAGGGGTGGTCGTGTTTGCATGCCTACTCACTCAGCCCCATGTCACAATGCCACATGCGCAAACAGCAATCCTACACCAGCCCAGCAAGCCTTCGGGCAACCCACCTGTGCATGTTGATGTCCTCTGCCAGCCGCATCCAGGGGTGGTCGCGCAGCCGCGCCGCTGCCGCGTAGTCCTCCTCGCGCACCGCCACCTCCATCTCGCGCATCAGCAGCCGGATGGCAGGCAGCGACTCGGGCGAGGGCTGGCTGGAGGAGCCCTGCTGGGCAGAGCCGCTGCAGCAGCAGCATCAGCAGCAACAGCGCGGAAGGCAGAGTGAACACATCATATGTTACAAATGCATACTCGACACAGCAGCCGAAGACCAGCAGCAATTCTCGCACAGGCTGGCTTAAGGAGCCGTGCTGGTGATCTCAGGCGCGTTTGCTAGTGATACAGTGAGAAAGGCGTGCTCAGCAGTGACTGTCACTACTAGGGGTGTGATGTTACAGAGCCCCCAACCAATCATCAGCCGGTCGTGCAGCAGGATGGATGGATGCCGCCCTTCTGGTTGGCAATATGCCAGAAAGAGCGCTTAGCAGGCAATCAGCCTGTTGTCACTGCCCTGCAGTGTATTCCGGTCATGTGCTTCTGTGCCATTAGCATGGGTGTACAGAAGTGCCAGAAAAGCCATGGATGCAAAGAAGTGCCAAGTGAAGCCACCGACCTCAGAGCATGTGTACGTAGGCCCAAAGCAGCAGCTGTGCCTTCAACCCACAAGTGTTGTAACAAGCCATTACCACGCGTAATGGCCTGGTACAGCACTCAAGAGAAGAACGGCAGTTGAACCGATGGGCCTAAGCACAACAAGCTCCAAAGGCCGCGCCTCCAACACCACTTCTTCTGCTGCTGCAATGCTGCTATTGAAACAGCGGAAACTAGCCCATGTACAGCATGCTTGCGCTGCCGCACTGCCGCGCCCGCTGCTGTTATACTGCTGTCGACACAGCCAGACCTCCGCTGCACTCAAAACCCCCACGCACCTGCCGCGCCGCTCCTCCACCACAATTTCGGCTCCAACAAAGCTGCTGGCGACACAGCGAAAACTAGCCCATGTACAACATGTGTGTGCTGCCGCACCTGCCGCGCCGCTCCAGGCCCGCGCGCCGCTGGCTCTCGCGCTGGCCCTCGATGTAGTTGACCGTGGCCCAGGTGCTGCTGTGGCGCAGGCTGGTGGAGCACGCCTCCCACACGCTCTTCTTCACGTAGATGGGCGCCTTGGCCTGCAGCACAATGAATGCAGCAAGCATTATACAAACATGAGTGCAGGATGCATTGTTTGCTGTACTAGATTATGCAGGTGCTAAAGGATGCGGTCGATATCCTTCTGGCTTGCACTACTACTTGCCACGTGCAGCTGCTGGCAACGTGCCCAAATGCCAGAGTCGCCCTGCAAGCTGCAAAGCATCAGCTGCGTCTGAACAGTTCAGCCAACGCTGCGTGTTGTGACATGTTGTATGCAACCTCAATCCTCCGGCGGCAGCTGCTGCGAGTGAAGCAACTGCAGCTGCTGCCGGAATGGCTGCTCCTGCCGCCGCAAATGCAGCAGCATCTTTTCCGACCAGCTGTGTACGCTGTACCCCTGCTTCACGCTGCTACTGCGTCCTGCTGCTGAACTTCTGCTGCCGATGTATTGCTGTTCACCTTGAGAGCCAAGAACGTGGCGTCTGATGGCCGCACATCGCAGTCCCACAGCACCTGCTGCGTTTCTGGGTCTCCAAAGAACAGCCGGCCATAGTACACGTCGTTCACGCACGACACGACTGCCACGCGCAGCAGCGTCCAGTCACGCTTGCTGATGCTGCGCCCTCGCTGCCACATCTGCAAAGCCAAGCACAGCAGGACGCGGTGACCAACAAACAAAGCAGGCACTTCACGCAGATCAACATCATCAGGCATGCAGCTTAATGCAAGGTAAAAGTAGAGCTCATAGTGACGGCGGCTGCTCCTTCTCTTGTGTGCGCGTGTGCATGTGTGTGCAAGTCAGCAGCTGCTGGACCACGTCACTGTTGCATTTGTGCGCCAAGTGGATGCCATGTGCCCTTGCAGGAAACGCTGCCCTCCAGTCCATGTAGCTGCATGACATGCCACCGCACCTCCCACAAAGATATTTACAGCAACGTCAGCTGCACAACATGACATCCCAGCTGCATGCAACAGGCTGTTGCAAAGACAGCGCTTGGCTTTTCCCTCAGCAACACCTGTCTATAAAGATATTCTGTGCAGCTCTGCTTGCAAACCACTGCACTGACCTCCCAAAGGATGTCCAGAGCCATCGGCCGCGTGTTGTCTGAGGGGCAGAGGTGTGTGTAGATGGAGATGCACGCATCGCCGCTGATGAATATCTCCATGACCCGCGTGTCATCGTTGACTGGCTCTGGCTGTCCGGCCACTTGGAACAGCAGCACACCTGTGCACACATGCAGGACAGTACATCTACTTTCCGCTGCAGCAGCTGTAGGTGCATCTGGCGCTCTGCCCTATGCTGGCAGAACAAAGACTCTGCGTGAAAACGGAAGGTGCACAAAGCTGGATGCAAAAGCAGGATATGCTGCCCTGCAACCCTGCTTAATCGCTCTGCTGCAGTGTCATTACTGCTGGCGGTTGCTGCCACAAGCGCGGCTTCAAGCGCATGCATGCTGAGGGGCGGCGCCGCTTCCCCGCCACACTGCGTGCCTCTACTGCCCAAACTCAGCAGTTTTTAAGAAGTGAATATGTTTACCCAGTGCAAGACATGCTCATGTCCGCCCCACAGGCGCACGCCAGCTGCTGCCAAGGCGCACCTCTCCATTGCGAGTTGGCAGAGTCTATCGCCACAGGGCCATACGGCTCCTTGACAAACTCAATCCTGCGGCAACATCAGAATGTTTAGCCAGCAGTAGCACCATCTAGGCAAAGGCAGCAACAGAGCAGCACATGTAGGACAACAAGCAGGAACTACAGAACAGCAGCACACCCACGCACCCACACAGGCCTCTACACAGGGCCAACGCCGGTTCATAGCAAACTTACTTGTAGTAATCCTCCTCCTTGAAAGGAAAGGGTTCATCAGGCCCTGCACAAACCAGGCCGTGTCACGAAGTGCAGTGCGGGACTCTGCTGCTCGTTTGGTTGATCTACAAGCCAAAGCTCACCGGCTCGCGCCACAACACTGCTCCGGAACCTGGCTGCAGGCGTCCAAGCACCTTGCTGCACGCGCTGGAAGGATGCCTTCCTCCTGCTGATGCTCTGGCATGGCCCTGGTCGCGACACAACAGCACTCCTGCACAGCCTAGGCACGGTGCGTGCTGAAAGGTGTCCTATTGTCGACCCCAGACGCTGTCTAGTGGCCAAGCTCTCCATTTGCCCGAGCTATACTTTGCTCGGACACTAGTCACGGATGTCCTGGCTATCTGTAGTGGATTCAGATAGATCAAAAGAACTTGACACTTGATGACGCAAATGAGTTTCGAATTCGCGCCTCAAAGATGTCCTGTAGTGCACAAGAGAGAGCAGAAAGCAGCTCGGATAGGTGTAGCTGCTTCTAATTGCTCAAAGACGTACAGTTTCGCTGAGCTATAGCTATGCACAAGCCAGAAGACAATCGTGTGCTTCAGCCTGCAACCTACTGTGACCTGGTGTTTCTGACACTTCACACGAAAGCACCACGATCTTGCCTCATTGGCGTTGCTCAGAGCACGAAAACCACATGCAAAGGTATCTCGTATCGCGCTGTTGACTGTTCAACCATAGCTGCGCAGTGTTGCATCTCAAACACACAATGCAGTCGTCCACTCAGCGAGCTGGGGCAGCAAAACATGCCTTTAAATCAGGCAGCATGCCAGCTTGGGTGCGGTCGCGGCCATGCTCGCGTGGCACCCAGCAGCAGCGAACTGTGAGGTGTCAGGCAGCAGAGCCAGCTCCAGCAGCCAAAGCAGTAGGCCGCGACCGCTACAGGCCTTCATCTTACTCTGAGCTCGTAGCAGATGCTTCAAAGTCGGTGATGGCAGCAATCAACGATGGCGTTGACCTCATGGAAGTGGAGTTCCCTGCTGTGCCAACCAACATTGATGGTACGCACACCCCGCATGAGGCCACAGCAACCTCATTGGCACCGGCAGGACCTGCTTGCTGATGTATAGTCTTTTCCTGCAGCGTACAAGGGCAGCTCAGACCTGTTCATTGACTCCAACATCCAGTATGCGCTGCTGGCGGCAAAGCAGGTGGGTACTGAGGTGCTGGCTGATGTTCCTGCAAGCGGGTGGCCTGCGCACCAAGCACACTCGATACCAGCCGCAGTGCCAAACGACAAGCTTGGCTTGTAAACTACATTGATAATCTTCTTATGCCACTTGATGTTAGTGTTGCTGGACACATGCACCAGGTCAGAGAGCGTTGCCAGGTGTTCAGGCTGTGTAGTAGGCTTGCAACACAGCCATAGCTGGCAGTCTAGCATGTTGCCCACTTCACCGTGGTAGACATCACCCACTGCCAGGGTAGCTGTATGCAGCAGTTGTGCATCTCCATTGCTGTTTTCACTCAATCACGGGTGGGGTTGCTGCGGATTGCTATTGCAGATAGCAGCCACTGGTAAGAAGGTTCACCTGGTGGCCCCTGACTTTGGAGAGTATGCACGCTCATACAAAATGTGAGCAAACAGAGCAGCAGAGCTCGGACACCATTTGTTTGGCCAACTACCTAGTTGGCTGGGCACAATGTGTCAGACGGGTGCAGCTGTGTGCAGCCGCTGCAGCTGTGCAGCTGTTCTGCTGTGCTGCAGTTGCTTGCTGGACAGCTACGCTGGCGTGTGCTGCCCACATTAAGGGCAGCAGCAGCTGCTTGCTGTGCCACACTGCTTTTGACTGTGGCATGCACTGGTAACCGGCAACTGCTCAGCACGTTCCGCGTGCATGGGGATGGTCTGCCGGACGGCTTGGAACAACACTCAGTGACCTGATCACAACCTTGCATGTCATATCGGGTGAGTCATCCACCCCTGCACCTGTATGTGCTGCTGCTGATGCTGTTGCCATCAGGTTCAAGCCGTCGCTGGACCTGATGCAGGGCGTGAGCATGGGCCACCTCAAGGAGGCCAAGGCGGCAGACTTTGTGAGCGGCATCCAGTCGCTGTTCGCAGGCAGCGCGCCAGAGTCAGCAGCCGCAGGTGCGTGCGGGCAGTGAGGCAGTTATGGCAAGCATGACAGTGCACGTGTGTATGCTTAGCTCGCAGCTAGGCTGCGATGCGTCCAAACAACAAGGAGCACATCATCAAAGCAACAGTTGCTGTTCTCGGGCAGGGCACCAGGGTCGGCAGCCGCAGGTGCTTGCAGGCGAATACGGCAGTTGGTGCGCGTCTGCATGCTCAGCTTGCAGCTAGGTTGAGATGCATGTCGGTAAGGAGCACATCATCGAGGCAACCAGTTGCCGTCTCAGGGCCTCGCACCAGAGTAGGAGCCGCATGTGCGGCAGGGAGAGCTGCGTAGCATTAGGCTGCATAGTGTCAATGCATACCATCGTGAGCGGCATCCAGTTGCTGTCTGCAGGCAGCGCGCCAGAGGCAGCAGCTGCAGTTGCGGGAGGCAGCAGCTGCAGGCTGGTGCAGCTGCTGATGCAGGGTGGTGCGTGGCGCTGCTCAGTGCAGCTTGAGCTGGCACTACTGGAGCTGTAGCTCTTCTTCTTCTGCTGCTGCTGCTGCTGCAACGTGCTGCAGGTGCTGCTGCTGACGTGTACATCGTGACCAACATCACAGGCGTGGAGCTGCCAGCGCTGGAGGAGTACACACAGCAGGTGCGGCGGCTGCTTCTTCAGCACAACAGCGGCAGCAGCAGCAAATCTGTGTTTCCAAGGGCTGTGCCATGTTCAGCCTGCAGCAGCGGTCTTGTGTGCCGCATCGGTGTGCGCGCTGATGATATATCGCGCTCTGTCTATCTGCTTCGGCAAGGTCCGCCAGCGGTACACCTGTCAGCTAGCTATCAAAATTTTGCTGCTGCTGCTGCTGCTGCTGCTGCTGCTGCTGCAGGTGTTGAAGGGCGAGCCCGTGGTGACGTGGAACACGCTCGGTGACTAATAACTGACTCGATTGCTGCTGCTGCTGCTGCTGCTGCTGCAGGTGTCCAAGGGCAAGCCTGTTGTGACGTGGAACCTGGAGCTGGACACGCTGCGGGGTGACCTGGGGCTGCTGGGGTACCCGCCTAAGGACCTGCAGTACAGGTGGGCTGCTGCTGCTGCTGCTGCTGCTGCTGCTGTGATCGTGCGCCAGCCACATCGTCTTGATGCACTCAGCTTGCACAATTTTGTGAACATTGACCCACATCACGAGCAGGGGCTGGTTATGTATGTGTATCACACACCAGTCACCGTCTGTCCTGCACGGCCGCAGGTTCCTGTCACGCGTGCGGCCGGTGTTCTTCCTGCGTGCGCGCGACTACTCCAAGAGCGTGCCCGTGGCACCCTTCATCATCAACTACTCGGGAGCACTGTTCAGGGAGTACCCCGGGCCATGGCAGGTGAGGCAACGCATCAGCAGCTGTGGGTCTAGCACATCACGGCAGTGCAGCTGTGCAGCTGAGCACAGCATGCTCCTCACCTTTGCAAAGCAGGGCAATTGATCGTTGACTTCTGTATATGCTAGTGCGCATGGCTGTTGAAAGAATCTCGTGCGCCGCAACATGCCTCTTCATTGGTAAAATTTGTGCGTTGGCATGCCAGTTGCATTGCTGTTGCTGAGGCTGCGTAGTGTCCCTGGCTACTTGGTTGCGCTAGTAATTGAGCCGTTGGCTACAAATGAGCGTTAGCGCTGTTGTTTACTGGTGGTTGTGTCTCAATGGTTGATCCTCTGCTGTGCTCTATTTTCTGCCTTCCAGGTGCTGCTGAAGCAGACAGCGGCGAGTATGCGTGCATTGCGGAGGGCCCGCTGCGCTACAACCTTGGCGAGGTCATGGCAGCCATGCGACTCATGTCCTACGCGTGCTGTGTTGGCGGCTGTTGGCTTTCTCTGCGCCGCGCAGGTGGTGCTGAAGCAGGACAAACACCCACCTCCCATACATCCTGCGTTGGTTGCTTTGAACCCACCGCTCCGCTGTTTTATCTATTATCTGTCCGCAGGTGCTGCTGAAGCAGGACAGCGGCGAGTATGCGTGCATTGCTGAGGGCCCGCTGCGCTACAACCTGGGTGAGGTCAAGGAGGAGCTCATGGCAGCCATGGGGCTCAACACAGAGGAGGCAGGCAGCACCATGGCATTTTTGCGGCGCGGTTACAAGACCAGCACCTGGTTCGAGGATGATTCGGAGCAGGAGCAGCACAGGGACTGGCGGCTGTGAGCGGCGGCGACAGAGTTGTTGGGAATCATGTTTTGAGCTGCCGAGCCGTTCTTGCTGGCTGCTGTTGTTGCAAGTGTTTGTTTGGTAGGGGTTCGATGTTTGTGCTGGCAGCTGGCAGCTGCTGTTGGGATGGTGTTTGTGTTGAGCGGCAGCTGCCGCCTGTCGGCTCGGGACGCAGCAGGTTGCACATTTGTTGTGGCAGCAGCACTTCTCATGCTGAGGGGTTTGCACGTGGAGGTTCAACACGCGAATCGCCAGTGTGCAGCCGACCTGAGGTGCTACTACACCTTTGTTGTTGGCGCCTGCACAGCAGAGCAGACAGTTGTGTTATCAGAACCATAGCGGCAGTCATTTTGTGCCAGTGCTGCATCATGCTCCGCCGTTTGCTATTAGTGTGAAGGCCTTGGTGCTGCGTTATGTTGCATTGCAACAGGGATTGATTGTGTTTGTTGACGTACACAGTGTGCTGTTGGGCGCATGCCATGCGGCCCTCCTCTAGAGTGCAGATCTGCACGGCAGTCCTGCTGCAGGCTGTAGTGTTGCAGGCCGCACGATGAATAGCTGCCACGGATTCTCATTTTCAGGATGGCAGGCAGAGTCAATGTTGCCTTTCTGCTGAAGCTTTAACCAAAAACGGTGGCGGCACCATGTTGTTCTGCTGAATGTAACGTGTTATACGTACGTGTCACCGTACGCATGTGTGCATCTAGATGATTGCAAGATGCCACCATGAAGCAGCGACCAAACTCCAGGCGAATGCTCATATCGCCGCATATTTCTTCTGCTTTCGGCTATAGCAGCGCGCTAAAGGGTACAGCGTCAGCGCTGAGTCAGCCGGATGTGCAAGCAACACTCTGGCGGACGTCCCTGGCAAGACACCAACGTTCATACAAACATGTAAATGCAGCCCTGTATACATGCCTTGAGCGCCCCTTGAACATAGTGAAACATGAGAAGCAGCAGGACTGAACACATCACAGCTCTTCCCCGGCATGGGTGCAGAACAATACGGCTGTTTACATCAGCCGCTGCCAAACACACTGCTAGGAAATGGTCAACCAAGACGCTTCAAAGCCGCGGGGAAAGGTTCAGCTGTCGATTGTGACAGCTGCTCTGCACACTGCCAACAGCGCACTGCAATGCACTTTTATCCAAGTGCAACACGGCTGCCTGGCTTTTTGCCCCCAAGATAATAGGTGGCTGCCCATTGGAGAGCAAAGGAAACTGCCAATCCACACAACGTGCATGCCATCCAACAGCAATGATTGCTGGCACATCACCATCAATCAACCTGCTGATTGCCTGCAGGTGTGCTGACTTCAGCAGCCTGGTCCAGGTGCGATCAAATTGGCAGCGGTGAAGCCATATGATCCACTCAGCTGTGGAACAGCTGCAGTTTCACCTGAACTGCAGCATTGATGACGCCGGTGCCGCAAAGCAACAACACCAATCAGTTATGCTCCCCGGCAAGCTCTACTGTTATTCTGCGGTATCGAACAGCTCCCAATACAGTACGTCCACTGCTGGCACACTTTCCACAGCACTGCCTGGCAGGCCGCTCCTGGTGATATGCTGGTTGAATAAGCCAGCAGCGGCAAAGCCAGTGCTCGCACAAATTTTGAATGTCCACACACTTATACCAGCTGCACAATCGCAGCCAAATGATGGAACCTGGAAATCAACAAACACTGGGTAACCCAATCACTGACATCCACCACTTCTGAAACAAACAGTCTTGCTTCCAGCCTCACTGGCAAGTGGCAGCTGCCTGAGCTTTGCCAAATAATCTTGCTCAGGCACATCATGCTTAGCATGATGCATAACTCTGTGAAATGTGAAACCCCTGTGTACTTATGTTGATCGCATGCCATATGACTGGCTAACAAGTGCAGGTGGCAGCCAGCAGGCTGGTAATGAGGCATTGCTCCTATTAGCTTGAGCTTCCAATGCATAACATGAAGTACGTGTGACTATCAATTGATATGAGCGGCCAGCAGGCTGATCACGATGCATTGCTCCTAACAGCTCAACGCTTAAGCTTCCAATGCATAACATGAAGTATGTGCGGCGATCAATTGCTATCAGCAGCCAGCAGGCTGATCACGTCTACAGCAGCAGTGCCCGGCCCTGCTGCACCAGCCACCACGTGGTTCTGTGCACAGAACAGAGTGCCATGATTACTACCCTCCCACGCATCGACCTTTCAGAGCCAGAGCCAGCTTCAGCCCTGCTTACATGTGGTAAAATGAACACTCTTCCTTCACACCCTCAGGTGAGTGCACGCATGCTGCCTCCCATCACCAACCTTTACAGCACAAACTCTGGATATCACCCCAGCTGCACAACTGCGCAAACTGTTATGGCTGTGCAAGGTACATGCCATGCGGGATGCAACCACACAAAAACACAAAACAATCAAGCCCCTGCCACTGTTAGCAGCCTATCCATGAGCTGCAGGTCACAACCACACAACAATCACAACATCAAGCCTGGGGGGGGGGGCTGCCACTGTTAGTGGCCGGAAAAAAACAGTGTAGCAGCTGCAAGGCTGCAAGCAGTACATACTGGTACATATGCGAGTTGCCAACAAGCCCAGCGGCGGGATGCAGCAGTTGCAGGAATGCTGTGCGACTGCGTGCAGTGAACGCAACGGAAGTCCTGCAGCTGTGTATTCAACAATATGTAAAGGATCACGACTGACATACCTCAGCCACACCAGCACACAGGCCTACAATAGCTTTCTTGTAAAACTAAGAAGTGCAGGTATGATGTGATAAGTTGTGGTGCCTGGCCAACTGCAGCAGTCCTTGCAGGTTGCACTGTGGCAGAAGATCACGCTGAACCTCCTGAATCCATGTCGCCGCAACACACACAAGCCTTGCGCCTGAGTCATGCAGCGCCTGATGGTTACCACCTTGACACTCCAAAACCCGCACCGCCATCCACACTTCTTGCATGAGTAAATGCATTGAATGTGCATCCAGGCGGCAAGCTGTTGCATATCCAAACACAAGTAAAGATTAAAGTTTATAAATATAGATATATAAATTTGAAATCTGGTGCACAGCCAGCAGCTGCTCCAGTAATGCGCCTGCACCTCCACACATTTTTACACCCAAGTATAAGTGCCCCACCACCCCACCTGCCGCAACCGGCTGCCGCCAGGGCTGTCATGTGAAGTGAGATGCTACTGCATAGAGCAGTAACCACCCGCAGCGTTCACCCAGTTGCGCTGCACCAGGTACTGGCGCGTGCCACCTGCCGTGCTTTGCAACTGCATATTGTAGGAATAGGTGCCCGCTGCGTTGGAGGCGGTGTATTGTGTGCCGAACGTCCACGCACACTTGTCTGCATTCTCGTAGCCGCGTGTGTCATACCTGCACGCGCGTCACATGAAGTATCAGGGTTGTGAGTGGCTGAGCCCTTTTAAGTAGGCATAGCAGCAGCCCCAGCGTGGCGTGCTAGCACATCAGATACTGTCAGTCTGCTGGTTGGGTCTGCTGCAGTGCGGAGGGGCAACTTGGCAGCAGATGACTGCTGGTTCTGGTGGTGGTGCTGCTGCTGCTGCTGCTGCTGCTGCTGCAGACCATGACATGCAGGTAAAATGACAATTATCTCCTGGATTGGTAGCATGCAATGCATCCTGTTTTGTGCACTTCATGTTGCTGACGCCACACAACATTTTTCCCAGTCTGAGTGCAGCAAGTGAGCCACACTGTGTAGAAGGCTTAAACATGCAAGGTGTCTGCCGCAGCTACTGCAGCAGCAGTCCACACAGCCACGACAGCCAGCAGCAATCACCCATGGGTTGTTACTGGCCAGTGAACAGGCTGGCAAGAACATGCGGAGCCCTGGTTGGCGCGTCTGTCTGTGTGTGTAACCCTCACCATGCGTTCAGCTGCGGGTCAGTGGCAGCCTCCGTCAGTTCATGTGCGATCACAGATATCATGCCATCTGTGCCAGCAGGATACGCCTGAACACCGTTCGGACCAAGCGCCTGTGCTGCGCAGGCGGCAGGGCACCTTTCTGAGTCGCCTGCAAGCAAAGACGGCACACAGCAGCACTCACCAGCTAGCAAACGAAGCAGGAACATGCAGCCAGCAAATACACAGCAGGGTTGATCCATTGCGCTTGCACTGAACAAAGGCCTGACTCACCAACCCACGAATACTTGATGTTGCCGACGCCTGCAACACTGCCGTGCGTGTGCCAGCCGCAGTAGCTGCCGCAGAAGTTGCTTCTTACACTGCCCTGGGCGACATCCTTTGACGTAAGCAGGAAGTACACGCCGTTCAGATCGGCTGGATGCTTTCCGGACGTAATGGTCGATGCCACGAGATTGAAAACATCAGCATCTGATAGGGTAGTCTTAGACGTGGCGAGCGTGACCTGCAAGCAAAAACCAGCAACACTTGCATTTGAAGTGAGCTGCAAGCAGTATGCTGAACGTTCTGACTGCTCCAATACATAGTATCTGGCCACACCTATCGTGCAGTGCTGAAAAATGCAGCATCCCAGGCAGCACGGAGGCTCAGAGGCCTGGCACTCTGCTGTGTGTTATATGACATCCAAATAATAACATATGTAACATGTTACAACTGTCGGGTGCACTGCCACACATGCCGGCACACTGCCTACGCCGAGCTTGTCACTCACGCTGCCGCCAAAATTGACTGCAGGTAAGACATTTGCGTTGGCGCCGTCATAGTATGTGTTGGACATCCTCCACCAGGCACTAGCTCCAAGGATTTGCAAAAAGTCGGGGATGACTGTGAGGGCTGGGTGGCCGGCTGGCCAGTTGTTGCCATACCTGCAAACACCACAGCAGCATTGCGGCAAAATGCATACCTTTAGCAGCCACATATGTGACACAATTAAGCACAGCAGCAGCGGAATCCGAGAGGAGTCTGTCAGGTGGCGCTGCTGCAGCTCCTAGCAGCGTATGAGAAGCGCGCGAGGTAATTAAAAGCCAGCGGCTGCAGCTATCAGTTTATGCTGCCATCAACGTCTGCATGCACTTGCTGCCGGCGGCTGCACAGTGCGGAGCGGGGTAGCCATCTGCCCAGCAGAGCACCGCTGCTCACCCTATGATGCATGCTGTCACAGCTGCTCACCAGACTGTGTATGCTGTCACAGCTGCTCACCCTATGATGCATGCTGCCATGCCCTGCTCACCAGATGATGTATGCTGTCACAGCTGCCTTAGTCATGACTGGCCCACCCCAGTAAGTGATGCCGTTGCTGCCGCTGCCGCCACCCCCACCCGGCCTGGCGTGCCCGCTGAGTCCACGTGGGATGTCTGCAGGAAGCAAACAGCACAGCATGCAGTCAGAAGTCAGCACAAGAGAGTTCCACCTCGCCCCTTGCAGCAGCGCTGGTGAACCACTGGTTTCTTTGGCACAGAACAGGTCATGCTGCTGCCAGCACTGTGACAGGACCCAAGGTATGGGCAGTGTCTTCCATTATGAGCAGCAGGCGTGGTGTGGATGAAACAGCACCTTACAAGCGTGTACATCAGACGCTGCTGCCAGCTTGAGCTCTGCAAACATGCACTGCTGAGTCAGCCATGTAACAGCTGAGTGACACCATGAGCCGTGTTTCACTCGTCACATATGGGCTGGCCAGTGTAGCTGTGCTGTACTGGCTAAGCGATTACACAGCAGCTGCAGCCTGTGCATGGCTGTGAGCGACCCAGGCAGCTCTGCAGCTCCTGGGTAAGTTAAGGCTTAGAGGGTGTGTGTGGCCAGGGGCGTTGCCCCTGGGCTCCACACCCTCTACCTGTGTGCATGGCTCACTTGGGTCGCCGTCAAGCCCATTGGCTTGGCCGTTGCCGTTGCCACCAGCGTTGCTGTTGTCGCCGCCATTGCCGTTGCCAGGGCCGTTGTACAGTGAATGGTAGCTGGCTGAGTTGATGTTGGCTGGGTTGTTGAGGTCGATGCTGTTGTTGCCGTTGCTGGCCCGGCGGCGCCGTGCTGCTGCTGGGCTTGCGGCGCACAGCAGCATCCAAACCCACCGATGCCTGCCAAAGTGCTTTCAGAGAAGCTACAGTAGCAGTACAGCTGCTGCTGCTGCTACTGTAGCTTCTTTAGCTGTACTGCTACTGTAACAACTTCTGCTCCATTGCCCCCAGCGCCAGCGCTGGCCGCACGCCCGAAATGTCACCTAAGTTCGCTCCCACCCACACGCGTCAAACCAACAGGTGATTGAAGCGCGCAACCATTGACACCACCTGCAGGGGCGCCTGCTGGACCACTCGCTTAGAACAGGTTCCCCTTGCCCATTTTCAAACTGTCCTTTGGCGACTGTGACTGCTGCAACTGCTGCTGCTGCTGCCCGGCTGTTGCTGGGGTGGCCTTCGTTGTTGCTGCTGCTGTTGCTGCAGGTACTGCTGTTGCTGCTGACGTTGGGACCACTTGATTTGCTGCTGCTGCTGCTGCTGCTGCTGGCTGCTAGCGCCTGGGCGACTGTGCCTCGCCTACTTCTGCCTTTCCCACTGCCGCTGCTGCTGCAGGCACAGCGGCATCATTCCGCATGACTGTGTGGTGGATGACAGCGGCCGACTGTGGGGCTGGCAGGACGGCGCTAGCTGCGCATTCAAGCGCAGCAACAGCACAAGACCCTCCAGCCGTGGGTGCAGTGGGAAACGCATAGTATGGCTGCGAGCAGCAGGAGTGACACGCTGCCACGCTCACGCTGCCAGCCATACTATGGCTGATTAGCAATCGATTAGTAATAAGGATTAGTAGTAAGGATTAGTAATCGCCTGCTTGCTGCGGTGGCACCTGGCGCTTCACAAATGCTGAGAAGGCGCTGGGCGTGGTGAATTCTTGCTGAGCTAAACACGTACAAAATAGATGTGCTACCCCGGGGCTCCAGTGTGAGCTCCGGGCGCTGTACATGCTGCTACTGCATTGCGCAGTAGCCTGTTGCAGCGTTCACCCAGTTCTGCTGCACCATGTACTGCCGCTGGCTGTTGACTCCTGTGGGGCTGCTCAGCACCAGATTGTACTGGGCTCCGTTGCTGGCGGTAGAGGTGGTGCCAAACTTCCAGGCGCACTTGTCGGCGTTCTCGTAGCCGTTGCCGTCATACCTGCATCACACAAAAGACAAGTACAATTAAACCCTCAAAGTAACGACACACCTAGGGTCAGCCCAAAGTGTCGTTGGTATGCGAATGTCGCTACTTCAAGTGTCCTTACTTCGAGATTTTGCTGTACAGCCAGCATGCAGCAAGACTCTGGCAGCGAAATGCAGACAGCCTTTTGCGTGCACCCTCTTTGCACTGCAGTTGCAGCTCATGCATGGTTGAGTGTCGCAGGGTACTTCCTGCTAGCTGGTTCAGCCTGCTGATGTGAAGAGGTGGTAAAGCCAACTAAATGCTGCTGCTGCTGCTGCTGCTGGTGTGCATCCTGAGTGCAGCTGTAGCAGGGTCTAACTGTTATGGAAGCATCAGGAATGACACTCTTGTCCTCGCTTAGTGCCCAGCAGGCTGTGCACTATGCACTGGCATGCAATGTTGGCACAGCTTCAAGTTGTTCCTGTATGCATGCAGACTATGAGCCGTCTGGCACAGACAATCATCACCACTTGCACATTGATGCATGGCAGCGCCAGCAGCACACGCAGAGGTTGAGGAATTATGCTGCGGCAGCAGTTGCCTTCGCTGCCAGTTTCAGGTCAACAACGTGGTGAAAGCTAGCTAGTGTTTGTTCCTCACCACGCGTTCAGCAGCGGGTCAGTTGCAGCCTCGGTGAGCTCGTGTGCCATGATTGAAATCATGCCATCTGTGCCGGTGTCACCATTGGGGCTGGTTGTCTGTGCGGCGCAGTTGGCGGGGCAGCGCGCTGGGTTTCCTGCAAGCAAGAACAGCAAGTGCAATTGCAGCATGGTCAACACCCCGATGGTGTGAGGGTGAAGCTGGCTCCGTAGGCTCATTCTGCTGCTGTTTGCTTTGCATGCCAGGGCGGTTGATCACAGCAGTGTCTGCTACATGCAACGTGTACAGCGTGAACTGCGATGAAGATGGCCGCATGTGTATGCAGTCAGCCGGCTGGCAAGCAATGCCAGATTTCCAGAGCATCACCGTTGCAGCCTGCTGTGCTGCAGGTGTCGCAAGTGCCAACAGGAGGCTGTTTTCAAACATCACAAACAGCCTGCAGCAACAGCTGTACACACGATGGCTGCAAACGTCTGCTGCTGCAGCAACTGCTGTTATGCAACCGTCGTCATCCCTCCCGCACAAAAAAAAGTGCACGCCCACTCACCGACCCAGGAGTACTTGATGTAACCCACGCCTGCCATGTTGGTGTTTGTGTGCCAGCCGCAGTAGTTGGTGCAGAAGCCAGAGTTTTGGTTCACATCAGCTGAGCTCAGCACAAAGTACACGCCATTCACATCTCCGGGCAGAGCCCCAGAGGATATGGCAGTAGTCACCACGCTCTGTATGCCAGCATTTGAGGGGTTGGTTCCCTTGGTGTAGCCGACCGTGGTCTGCAAGCAGCGTCAGTCAGCAGCTCGTCATGTGATGTACCGGCAGAGGACTAGCGAGCATCCGATGCATGGCATGCAGCACCCTGCTGTAATTCCAGGTGCCTCTGTAGGGTGCATTTTTGTGCCCACCTTGCAGTCCTGTACAATCCTGTACACATGTGAGATGGGTTGATTACTGCATGCATGCCAGATGGCATCCAGAGCCATAAGGAGACCTGGGATCTGACTCACTATTTGATCAAGTAACTCGTGTTATGCTGTGTCTGGCCTTTCACAACACATCCCTGCGTTTCACACCTGACATGCCATCATGCCTTGGGGCACGCTGCCGCTGCTGAGCAGGCACACTCACGCTCTGAACAAATGCCACTGTAGGCGACACCTTTGCGCCGCCGACAGCGCTGTTGTCGTAGTACGTGGTTGATATGTTCCACCAAGCGCTGTTTCCGATGTTAGACAGGAACTCAGGGACGATAGTGAGAGCAGGGTGGCTTGCTGGCCAATTGCCGTACCTGCAGACAGCGCAATGGGGTGGCAAACCGACCAGAGCAGCCAATTCACCCCCTCAGATGATGTTTGCTACCACAGCTGCTCAGATGATGTATCTAGCAAACAAGCAAACTGCGCTGTCGTACACCTGGTCAAATAAGACGCTGCTAAGTAGCTGCTAACCAGATTATGCATGCTGCCACAGCTGGTCTGACAGTGTTTGGTGCTACGGCTGCTCACCCAAATGATATATGTTGGTCACAGCAGCTGACCAGATGATGTATGCTGTCACAGCTGCTCACCCTATGATGCATGCTGTCACAGCTGCTCACCAGATGATGTATGCAGTCACAGGTTTGGTCATGACTGGTCCGTTATGATAGGTGATAGTGTTGAGGTTGGTGGTACCGCGGCTCGGCCTGGCTCGCCCAACAAAACCACTGTACCCACGTGGGGTGTCTGCAGACACAGCACAGCACATAACTCAGTTCAAAGTCGGGAGGAAGATTATACTCTGCTCTGGCTCTCACAGCACGGCTGGCATTATGTGAAGCAGGGGATGTTGCTGCCAGCACAGCCGCAGTGTGCACGGTGTACCGGCACATTTGGGCGGTGTGTGTGCGCAGCATGCGTGCTGCAGACACAACAGTGCTTTTCATGAGTGTTCAACCACTGCTGCCACTTTAAATGTCTGCATAATGTCAATGCAGGGTGAGCTATCCAAAGCTGATGTGCCACATCAGCCCCCTTTGGATCCTCAAACATGCTGAATCGTGGCTCTCAAAGGAGGCTGCTGTAGTAATTCAAAGCACTGCACTGTTGCAGCTGGCGCTGGTGCTGGTGCTGGTGCTGGTACAGCAGCTGCAGCCAGTCTGTGTTGGGGGCTTACTTGGGTCGCCGTCAAGGCCATTGGCTTGGCCGTTGCCATTACCGCCAGCATTGCTGTTGCCGGTTTTCGCATTGCCATTGCCGCCACCAGGGCCGTTGTACAGGGAGTGATAGCTTGCTGAATCTGGGTTAGCAGGGTTGTTGAGGTCGATGTTGTTGTTGCCGTTACTGGTGTTGTTGCTGTTGCGGCGGCGGGGCCGTCGTGCTGCTGCTGGGCTTGCGGCGCACAGCAGCAGCGCCAGCAGCAGCAGCGTCACCAGCTTGCTGTGCTGGTCAAACCCTGAAGGGTTGCGGGATCTTTGTTGGGCCATTTTGCAAGCTTCCTGCAAGAAATGCAAAGAGCGGGGGTGCGACAATGTCACAAGCATCAGTCAGCTGATATGCTGTGTCAGCCAGTTGGCCATGTGTTGGTTGTCTGGTGGAGTGACACACTGTGAAAGCTGCGGTGAGCCATGGCAATGCATGAAATCTTCTTTTACCAATACCATTGCTCGTTTAATTGCATCGCCACCATTTGTTTTAAGCGCTGCACCGCATCACCAGGCAATGTCGCGACAGCAGTATTGCTGGACCAATGCCGCTTTCGCTGCACTGCCGGCAGAGAGGTCGCGCTGTCAGCACGATCAGAAAAATATGGAAACTTGATATATATAACAAGTAGTAGCGCAGAATCCAGCGTTTTGGCGCTGTAGAGGAGGAATGAAGGGAAGAGAACCAGAAGGAGCGACACAGCCCACCACTCTGCACTCGCTCACCACGTGACTTCAGGATCCCGGTGTGTATGCTGAAGTTTCAAATACTAGTCAATGACATATAGTTCTGCTCGGTGAAGGCTTCTGCCGGCTTGATCACTGCCCGACAGTCTGGCTAGCAGTGGTCCCGGCTTCCAGAGCAATGATTGAAGGCGAACAAAATGCTCGAATCAGCTAATGCATGGTCGCTCTTATCTCAAGACTGCAAACAGCACTGAGTCGCCTCTGTTAGATAACCGTCACCTCGATACAAAGGCAAATCGACCGTGCCTCAGAGCCCACTGCCAAGTTCCTCTATCTCCCAATACCTTCATTGGGCAAAGCCAGTTCACATCGTACTTGGACTGCCCCTAAGGTTGGCTGGCAGGAAATCAAATCCAGGGCTCGCCAACCGTAGATGGCGACACAATCAGTTGAGGCACTCAGGATTCTCTGAGCTCAACGGTCATTACAGTTGATAACACAATGAGTAAACATGTGGCGACCAGTGCCACCCGGCAGCGTTGCAGCACACTGCAGCTGAGTCACCTGCACAGCCAGGTGTGCAGTGCCTGCAGACAGTAGGACTGTCACAGTACTGCCAGTGCTGTACTGTTATCATCATGTTACCCATCAAGCCATAGCATTAACGCCATCGGCCCCGCGTGCTGTACTGTTGTGGCTCCAGCAGGTGTTAGTACAGCTGTAACAAAACTCCCATCTGATCAGCCGCAGCTACACCGATCAAGTGATGCAAACCGTGCATGAAGTGCACGCTGAGTCCTTCAAGGAAAAGTACGGTAAAGTTTACAACTTTCGCATGCACGTCTGAGATGCATGCGCGTGTCAGCGGCTCCATAGCTGCATGACTCAGCTCTAGGCCAGACTGTGCTGCAGCTGCACTGCAGCTAGGGAGCGTCACTGGCCTCTGCATGCACGTCTGAGATGCATGCGGGTGTGAAGGGCTCCATGGCCGCCACATCCCACCACGCCTCCTCACAGAAGAACTCACGCTTGCCGTCAGCATCGAGCTGCAGCAGCAGCAGCAGCAGCAGAAGCAGCAGCAGCAACAGCAGCAAACTCAGCAGAGTTGAGAGCATACGAATGTGCAGCACGGTCCAACTAACAGCAGTGCCAGCCATTACCGCTCCATTGGCGCAAGCCGATGGCGTTGATGGGTAACATGATGATGAGCAGTGCCAGTGAGACGGCACAAGCACGAGCAGGGGCAACGTGCGTGGTCTGACCCACCACCACGTACATACAGCAGCAGAGAGCAGCACATCAACCTGCCAGCTAAGAGCCTTGTCACACACACCTACACTGTGGGCAATGACAGCAGAAAAACACGTAAATGATGTCTACGGTATGACAGTAACCAGTAATTACGAACCAGGCAGCTCACCTGTGCCCAGCAGCTCTGAGGCACGCTGCGCCACACCTCGCAGCGGCTGCACTGCACCCAACGCAGCCCAGCCTGCCCCGCTGGCGCTGCTGCTTTCTCTTGCGGTGTGCTGCTGCTGCCGCCCTTGGCTCCAGGTGGGGGAGTGGACCCAGCAGCCACTGCTGCTTGCAAACCACTTCTTGCTGCTGCTGCTGCTGCACTGGCTCCACTGCCGCCTGCGCCAGCACTGGCAGCAGCACCACTTGCTGCTGGGGTGCCTGCTGCCCCACTTGGCTTGGGCATGTTCACCTTGCCTAGTTTCAGCTTCTTCTTTGGCTGCTGTGACTGCTGCTGCTGCTGCTGCTGCTGCTGCTGCTGCTGCTGCTGGGGCTGCTGGTTGTGCAATGGCGGCTTGCCCGGCGGTCGCTGCTGCTGCTGCTGCTGCTGCTGCTGCTGCTGCTGCTGCTGCTGCAGCGGCGGCAGCTGTGGCTGGGGTGACTTTCGTTGTTGTTGCTGCTGCTGCTGTGGCTGCTGTGGTTGTGGGGACTTTCTCTGTGGCTGCTGCTGCTGCTGCTGCTGTGGCTGCTGAGGTTGGGGTGACTTTCTCTGTTGCTGCTGCTGCTGCTGCTGCTGCTGCTGCTGCTGCTGCTGCAGCAGCTGGCTGCTGGTGGCACCTGGGCTGCTGCGCCTGGCCTGCTTCTGCCCTTTGCTGCCGCTGTTTGCCCTCTTCGGTGCTGTCGGCGGCAGCTGCCCCGCATGCTGCTGCTGCTGGTAGCGCAGGCGCAGCTGGTGCAGAGGCACCCCAGCCACACTCACACTGTGCCAACCATCATCGCCCTGCTTGTTGGGTGATACCAGGCGCTTAACATACACTGAGAAGGCACTGGGCGTGGTGAACTCGCTGCCTGCAGCCACAAAACGAAACACCAGGTGATGAATCAGGATGTGGAGCCTTAGGACAAATATGCATATACAGCATGCATGATTGTTACGCACCTCCCTGCAGCCATGCAGCAATGGTTCAATGATGGCGGATCAGGATGATGTGGAAACTGTGACAGTGACGCACCTGCTGATAGAGGCAGGTAACAGCTGGATGGTAAAGTGGCATGAGAGGCAGCCTGTAAGGACAGCTACATGCCAAGAGCCAACCCGGCAACTGCTCAGCAGCGCAACATAGGGGAATGCGGCGGCCTGCTGTGCATTCATCACAATGACACTATCCGTCCCCAGCGACACTGAACATTCAACTGCTGCTGTCCGCTGTGCATCCCTGGCACCCAGCGCACCTCTGAAAGCAATCGCGCCGTTGTCCTGCAAGCTGGCGCTGTAGCTCACGCCCCGGTATGTAACTGTTACATTGTCATGGCCCGCCTGCAGCAGCCCTGCTGCCAGCATGTCTGCTAGAGTAGGGCTGCTGCTGCCGCCTTTGCTCTTGGTGCTGCTGGTGGGCCCTGCAGGGCTGGGGTTGAGGTTTGGTTCACTGGGCTCTTCTGAGGCGTGCCGCTGCTGCTGCTGCTGCTCACCCAGGGACATGCGCTGTGTAGCAAAAGCAACAGGCAGGGAAAGGACAATGCAACATGCTGTAAGAGGGGCGCTGCTGCTGCTCACCCAGCGACATGTGCTGCACGTTGTTTGGTGTTTGAGCAGGCAGTGAAAGGGCAGTTGGCTTTAAGCAACTCCATCAATGGATGACATGCTTGGCAAGTAATTCAGAGTGAATATGTGTGCTGCCTGGTGGTTTGTGAAGACAGCGAGCAAGTGCAGAAGAACAGACCGCTTGCACACAACCGTGCACGCTATCAGTTCCTGGCCTGCTACCCATAGTTGGTTGCACAGCCTGCTCAAGCACCTATAGCCTAGGCATTGTTGCGGCATCAGCAGCACCATGCATGCCAACACTGCGTGCAGCTCTGACATAGCAGCAACAGCGAGTCAGTCATTGATGTAACGGTGAGCATGCTGTTGGCCACATTGTGGAACAGAAGCTCTGCTCGCTCACCAGTTTGCGCTTCTGCCCTGCTGCTGCTGGAGTGCCATCTGCTGCTGTTCCAGGAGTGCCCCCCACTGCAGGCAAGCACCAAAGCAGCATAGGTGACGCATAAGATGGAGCTGATACTGTTATGTGCTGCTGCTGGTGGTGCTGTTGCTGCTGCAGGATGTGAGCAGGCAACGCACCAGCATCAACTAGCTGGCCTTGTATGAGAAGCCTATGGGTTGTGCCACTGACAAACGGCCCTGCACTAATAAGGCTCGCCATCATTGCTCAAAAGTAGCTGCAGTTGATCACATGCTTGGCTGCGTTGATGAGAACTACCGATACGAGAGCTGTTTCGTCCACAGCAGAACCTACGAATCAGCACTCGTGTTGCTTGGAGATTGCTGCTGATAACCTTGTACACTCGTAAGAATGTCAAACTGATTGCAGCAGGTTTCCACCGGCTTCGCTTCACGTAACCTTGACAAGGCAGCAGTGACTAACTGTTGTGACAACTGATTCTGACACAGTGGTGGGCGGTGCGAGCTTTCAAGCTTCAGTACCGCACCACAAGACCCTTTAGTTTGTGTATTTTTTATCCTATCTGCAGGTGCTGCTCCAGTGCAAGTGACTTCAGCCCTGTGGCGTGCTGCCACTGCTCTGAGCCGTTGCTGCCAGCTGTTGCATCATCGCACACTCCGCCTAGCCCTTGCTGCTACCCACAAAACATGAAGCTCAACGCAAACACAACCATAGAGGGTCAGAAAGTAGTGCTGGTCCCCTACAGAAAGGAGCATGTAGCTCGCTACCATGAGTGGATGCAGGACCCAGCCTTGCAGGAAGCCACTGCATCCGAGCCGCTGTCAATAGAGGAAGAATATGACATGCAGCGCAAGTGGGCAGAGGATGATGACAAGTGTACGTTTATACTCTTGGACAGGAGCCAGCCAGATACCCCAGGCACAGGCAGCCATGGCGGCGGCATGGCAGGTGCGTCCTAAAGGATTAGCAGAGTCACGGCTGCCCTGGTGATTACTGTCCGGCTGTCTCATCAAGCTGGCCAGCTGCAGCTACAGGCAGCCACAGTGTGTGCAACACAGAATTGCATACTGCAGAGGCATTGCTTTTAGTCAGCAGCTGCAGCAGGTTGGGGCAGCAATGCATGACGCGTCGCCTGAGCCAGCATGTGCCAGCCAGCCGGCAGTCGTGACTAGCAGGACTGTGAGTACTGACAGTGACGTGACGACTCTGGTATGCGTATGCACTCAGTTCAGCAGCTGCATGTGACTACAGCACACAACTGCTGCGGTTATCATTCCACAAGAGCAAACCATCGTCAGGTGGTGCTGCAACTGCACAAAGAGCGAGTTGCAAGCTTCCTTTTCCTAGACAGCAGACACGTATGTCTTGCCCCAGCCACCCCCTCGACCTGTCGCACTGCAGCCGCACCTTTTGCACACCATCTAACAAACTAAGGTCCTTGCGATATGTTGCTCTTCTGCAGGTGACGTCAACTTCTTCTTCAATGACCACGATGATCCACACATAGCAGAGGCAGAAATTATGATTGCAGAGCCAGCCAGCCGCCGCCGCGGCTTGGCGGTTGAGGCGCTGCAGCTGTTCATGGCATATGGTGTGAAGTTCTTAGGGGTGACAAAGTTCAGGGTGAAGATTGGTGAGAACAATGCGGCGTCACTTGCGCTGTTCAGTGCGAAGTTGGGGTTTGCAGAGGTCAGCAGGAGTGCGGTGTTCAAGGAGGTTACACTAGAGCTGGTGGTTGAAGGCGATGTGAAGCAGCAGTTGCATGAAGCAGCAGAGCAGTTGAAGCTGGGTGTATATGATGAGGCTTGAGCAGCAGTGAGGAGTAACTCGTGAGTTCGGAGTTCACCGTGGCGTGGGCTGTGGGGAATGTGCCCAGGGTTTGATTGGAGGTCAACAATCTGGTGTGGTTTGTGTGTCTGTTGCGGCATTTGGTTTGTGCACTTGCTGCATGAGCTGCCAGAGTTGCCATCTGCTCTCTTGATCATTCACGAGCCATATCACCCAGCCTGGGCTGTTGACTCAACCACATCACACACAGCTGTCAGGATTGATGACCCGCTATGCTGTGTTGCAGCTTGGCCCAGTTTGCTGAAAGCTGCATAGCACTCAGGCACAGCCCTATCAGGCGCATCCCAGTTTGCTGAAAGCTGCATAGCACTTGGGCGTGGCTGCTGTGTGGCACTGCACGGCATTGTTGACATGACACCGCCTGCTGCGGGTTGCTTCTGCAGGGCAGTAGCTTTGCACCACAGGCTGGCAAGTCCATGCTTGTTTTTTAGCATCACCTGTTGTGCCACCCTGTGGACACCCAACAGCAAGTGTCATGTGACAGCGTTATGCGGCATGTGCCGGCGACGTGACAGGGTTTTGGGCAATGGTGTATTGCATCGGTGTTCCCCCAAGCTGATGCCTTCGCATGCGGAGCTCAATTCAGCTGGACACGTTCCATCATTGCGTCGGGCCTTCTGTTGTTTGTGGAAGTGCCTGCTGGTCAATCCTTTCACAAGCATCTCTCTCACCGTAGCCCGGTGACTCTAGTTGCGCACTGCAGTGATGCGATCAACCAAGATGAAGCGAAAACATAGCAAGCAACCAAAAAAGGACGCAGATGCTGATGTGCCGGCCCCACTGGCAGCTTACGGTACGTCTGAGCGCGCACTAGGGTGTGTCCTGCAAGCTGCAGCTGCCTGAAAGTCGTATGCAACTGCAGGTGAACAATTCATGAGCATGTTTGATGACTACGATGAGCAGCAGGCGAAGCCAGCAAAGCAGGCGCGACTGTCGAAGCAGCAGCAGCAACAGCAGCCAGGGAGCAGGCTCAAGCCATCCAACGTGCACCGTAGCGGTTCTGGCAGTTCTAGCGATTCAGAAGATGAGAAAGTTGAAGGTAAGAGCCATTGAATCCAGTGTGGCCTCACATGCAACAGCTGGCCAGTGCTGTTGCTGCTGCCGCCGCCACTGCTGGGCACTTGTCTGCTACTATTGGGCTCAGTTTTTCGAACTCAACTGTATGAGTTTTAATCTGAGATGATGTGTTGCATGCTCTTGATCAAAGCCAAGCTGGCAGCAGCGAGCATCTGTTTGTCTTTTGTGATGTCGTTGGTGCCTGCTGCAGAGCGCCGCACAAGCCATGCAGCAGCATCCACATCAGCAGGCAAATCAGCTGCAACCAAAAGCAAGAAACGCAAGGAGGCAGCAGCGGCAGCGGCGGCAGGAGCAGCAGCAATGGCAGCAGTACCAAGCAACAGCAAGCTCGATGCCTTTCTGTCCAAACGCAAGGGCCTCAACAGCAGCAAGGCAGCACAAGCGCCCAGTCAGGCCCGACTGCTGGCACAGCAGCAGCAGCAGGAGCAGCAGCGGCTGCTGGAGAGGCAGCTGAAGAGGCAGTTCATGTCTTGCAAGGCGAGTTGCAGTTTGCTGCTTGGTGTGAGCTGCCTACCTTGCTCCAGCCACACATAGCAGTGATGGACAGCAGTGCAGCTTGCAGCTTGGTAAGCAACATGACAGACAAAGGGACTGACTTGAGACAGTCAGCCAGGAGCCAGGCAAGGCAACTGATGTGACCCCACGTTGGCATGAACTTGCAAGAGCAGCAGCTGGCAGTGCAGGCTCTGTGTATTGCAACTGAGTCACTGGGCCGCTGTTACTAAATGCTGGCTGTGTGTCCGTCTGCTGCCAGCCTGCCTGCCTGTCTGTTTGTTTGTTGTTACACCTTGTTCTGTTGAAAGGCTCAGCACAGAAGAAGCTTCTGCTGCACTGCATGCTGAGGCTCAGGTATCACGACCGCTGCTACATAACTTGGCGGCGGGTCCACAAAAATGCATGCCATGCAGGTGCAGTGGTTATCACAGAGGCTCAATGTATCTCTGGTTGCGTCCACAGTATTGAGCTTGCACTACTGCTGATTTGTCTTGTGCAGGTGGCCAAGATCTTCAATGACGTGGACACCAGCCAGCTGGCAGCAGCAGCAGCAGGCCAGCAGCAGCAGCAGCAGGAGATCGACGCCAGCCTCACACCTGAGGAGTTTGCGCAGATGCGGCGAGACGTGGAGCTGCTGGGTGAGTGGCAGGCAAGCTGGCGTGATGTACAGCAGCAGGAGAAGGAAGAGTCAAAGGACGTGAATTTGTCATCTGGCCGTTGTAGGCAGACTGCCTTAGTGTTTGCCTATGCACAGCGGCAGCAGATGCGGCGAGACGTGGAGCTGCTGAGTGATTGTGGCTGGTGGTGTCTTGTGATGCACATGCCACAACAGCAGCAGCAGCGGTTGGGGAAGGAGCTGCACATATGGATGTGCTGCATGAGCTGTGGTAGAAACACTGCCTTAGTAGTTGCTCACCAACAGAAACACAGTGCTTGCGTCATGCTGCGTGCCATCGCTGCAGGCGCCTCTGCGCTACCCAAGCGCGCCGCCAAAGCCTGAAATCCAGCATGCATGCATGACCTGGCCTTGTTCTGGCAATGAATACTGCACTATGCTGCTCGGATCACATCCCACCGTGGCACAATCATCTCGTGTCGTGCATTGTTGCAGGCGCCTCTGCGCTGGACAAGCGTGCCGCCAAGGCCTGGAAAGCAGGCATGCTGGCACGCCTGGGTGCAGCAGCAGACAAGGCGCCCCGCACACCTGCCAGCCTTGGCATAGGCATGGCGAAGAAAGCAAAGCAGCGGGAGGCTGCTGCGCTGCAGGAGGCGATTGCGGCTGGCATGGTGCAGGCAAAGGGGCGGGGAGCAAAGGCGCGCGCGCTTAAAGGTGCGGTGCAGTGTCACGCATGTAGTGTTCACACGTGGTCACGTCACTTGGGTGCTGGTTTTGGCGGGAACATGCCAGCGTCGGCTGTGCACGGCATCAGCAGTACATCAGAGCTCAGACTGATGCCAGAGAAGTAGCTTGATTGTGTCTGCACATGCTACCCCTCATGTATGGCAGGGGGAGTGTCTGCAGTGCCACACTACATGCATGCCTGTGCCCTGTTGCGTTTCTCTGTGCAGCTGAACAGCGGACACTTTGTGGCACACCTACACAGTTCTGCAGCACACGCCCGTTGGTGTTATCCTTGCTACTCAATTCACCTGATGTGCTCCTGCACCCTTTCCCTGCTGCCCCTGCTGCTGCTGGCTGCTGCCAATCTGCTGTGCTGCCAACAGCAAAGCAGCGGGACAAGGGCCTCATGGAGGCTGGGCCTGGCTTCAGGAACGGTGTGCTGCGGCTGGGCAAGTCGATGAAACCCCGGGAGCAGCAGCAGTAGCAGCGATGACATGGCAGGTTGTGCTGCTAGGCCCTGGCGGTAGTGGTCCACAGCCGGAGTGGGTTTTGAACCAAGGCTCAACGTTCACACCTCTGGTTCTGTGCAGTCTTGTTGTGTTGTGCATTTGCAGCCACGTGGCCTGTAACAGCAGACCCGAACCAGTATTCAGTCATATCTTGCATTAATTGTGCATACTGCCGTGGCACGACTTGCGACGATCGGGTCCTGGGTGTGTTGCCACTTTGTGCAAGCCTGCTGCAGCCCTGATGAAGAGGAACATGCGAGAAACTCAGAAGTCTGAAACCATGCTTGATCATGCATGCGTAATCAACGCAGCACAGTTTGCATGACAGCAGTGTCATGCTGCCATGTTGCTCAGTTGGTCAGCTGTAGCTGTGCTTGTCAAGTACCAGGGCCACGTGTCACGTGTGGCTGGCCGCAGTGCTGCGTCCGGATCCCGACTGGTGAGCCGCTAGAGGCTTTCACCATGTAGATGCTGGGCTCTTCTGCGTAAAGGAAGCTTGATGTACACTACCACGGTACCCCGGACAAAGCCTGCACTGTACTCTGAGCGCTTCGCTACACGGGGAGCAAATGCTGTAGCAAAAGTAATTTTGTAAAAGGCTTTTAATAAGCAGGGAATGCCGTGCATCACCACCTGTATGCTGTACGTCAAGATCTGTGACCGCTTATGCATGTGACCTTCTATTGGCCTGCAAGTGTGCAACCGCCGACGTAGAGCGCTTATTCAAGAATTGCCTGTTCATTCAGCAACATCTTTTGGCTGACGTTTTAAGCATTTGCTGCGTGATCCAAGACCAAGTGCACTCCAACTATCTCTGCCCCTGCGTTCTCGTGGAAGACCATCGTCTACGGCTCACGGGTCAGTATTTGCTGCTGCATTTACTAAAAGGTGCGAGCTCAGCGCTGTCGGGCACGCTGTGTTGGCTCAGCACGAGCAGAGTAGGGCTGATGCTGTTCGAGCCTCTGTTGTCCTTGTATGGGGCAAATGGCGTCTCACCGACACATGAAGTTATGCCAGGCGTCAACGTTGCAGCGATCTGGCTATGCCAGCAACCGCTGCTTGCTACAGCTTCCAGCCTGCAGCAGCTTATCCGAGAGGGGACAGCAGAGCTGGATGCACGCATCATCCGCCAGCAATGCCGCCATTATGAATTGGTAACAATACATCGTCTGTTTGCGCGCATCTGCAGGCCGGCAGCAGATAGAAACGGCTTCATTTGAACCTTATGTGCTGCACTTGCTGCCTTCCCCATACCTTCTGCTTGCAGTACAGCATGGGAGCAAACGCTGAGGAGCCCAACCCCTTTGGGGCATTCGGCAACCACCACAACATCGATGATGACGAGTTTCAGGACCATCCAGGCGGCATGCTGACAGCAGACAACACCATCAATGTGCTGGACTCTCCCTTTGCCTCATCTAACATCCACAATGACCTTGAGGCAGAGGCAGCAAACAGCAGCAAGAGCGCTGCCAACAACAGCAGACCAGCCCAGAACCGCAACGAGCTGCCGGCCTGGTCAACCGGCTCTGCCGGTGCCTCAGCCAGCGCAGCAGCAAAGGCAGCAGCGGCGCCTGGCGCAGCGCGGCCTGCAGGAACAGCAGGCGCAGCAGGGGACCTCAACAACAGCAACGGCGCAGTCGTGGATATTCTGGAGAGCCCTTTCGTGTCTGCTTGCCTCAGCCAGGATCTGAAGAACATCGAGGCTGAGCTGGCGGCAGCAGCAGCAGCAGAGGAGCTGTCCAACTCTGCAGCAGCGCTGAACATCGGCGGCAGCAGCAGCGCCAGCAGCAAGGCATGATGTGCAGCGGGCGCTATGTCTGCGTGAGCAGCAGCTGCTGCTGGTGGTGGTGCTGTGGAGCTGTCCAACAGAGCAGCAGCGGCTTGTGCGCTGTACAAGCAAGCAGGACAGATGCATGGCATCCGCTTGCTCCTGTGGCCCCTGCTGCTGTTATGTGAGCTGTGTACAGTATCATGCTTGGCATATGCCGATCAGGGGCTTTGGTATTGTGGACTTGTGTTGACAGTTCTGCGTGGGTGTTGCTGCGCAGCAGGCGTGCTTGCAGTGGGTTGCTAGTCAGGATTCCTGCCCAATGCATAGACATGCTCTGCTATTTCGTTGCTAGCTGGCTTGCAGGCCCTCATGGCGTTCGGCTGCTTGGGAAGGTCTACTGCACGTTCTGCATGGAATGTTGTCATCATGTTCTGACGCTGACCTGTGAATGCGGCATATCATCTCCATAAGAGGCTGCGGTAGCGGCGCTCGAGTGCAATGTGTGTAGCGCGTGGGGTCGTGTGCTTGTATCGTGCTGCTGGTGTTCATGCTGTATATGATATAGCAGCCCGTCAGCTCAGCCTGACACAGGTGGTGCACGTGCAGCGATCCACTACCGCTGCACACCTTGTACAGACTGTTTTACATGACTGCGTAAGGTGTTTGCGGGGTAAGGGGCTTGCGGGGTAAGGGATGGGGAATCAGGCTGCATCAGTGTTGCATCATGACTGGCGTGCATGCGTGCATGCGTGGTCTATCTATCGGCGGATCGCCTATTTATGGACATGCTATTTGTCGGCACTGCGGTGTACATGTCACAGACATGATGCGTGACGGTTGTGCTGGTGCAAGCATTGTAGCGGCCCGCGCTGCTGCTGCAGCAGATGCAGCAGATGCAGCAGCAGCAGCGGCGAGAGCCGCTACCCCAGAACTTGATACAGACACAGGGCCTTACAGGACCGGAAGTGGCTGCGTTTTGACATGTTGTGGTGGAGCATCAGCGCAGTATTATGTGCTGGTGCTGCCTTTTCGCATGCAGCAGTGTCACACACAGGAGCCCTCTCTGGGCAATGCTATTGCAGTATCCTGAGATGGACACCTTGTGAACTACAAGGCTGCTGTGCATCAGCACGGTATGTGTGGGTGTTGATGACTTGTTTGCAGTGGCTTCAAATGGCAGGCAATTGAGTTTGGCTGGTGCCTGGACTGCCTTGTGTGCTGCATGCCTGCGAGATACAGCTGTTGTGCATCAACACAACTCGTGCTGGCATTGCCTGAACCTCATTTGAAGTCCTATGCATTGTGTGTCGATGCATGCATGCAGTCCTGCTGTTGTGAACGCTCCTGTAGGTCGGCCTGCCCTGCAAAGCAGCAGGTGCAGTTGCCACCCACTGTGTCCAGGTTGGCAACAGCAGCAGCATGTACAGCCGTGCTGCGCTGCTGTTGCTGTTTGGTGTGCAAGGCGTTGCTTGATAAAGACGCTTTTGCTGAATGGCGACTGAGTATGCGGTATAGGATTGTTTCAAGCTATGCAACTTGAATCAAGAGGTGATGCAGCGATGTGTGTTGCTCAGCCACGTGTCTCTGTGGGTTTGCTCCTTTGTTTTGGTGGCAGGGCAGACATTTACTACGCTCTTCGGTCCGCTGCCTGTGGCTTGCATGTATGCTTGCTGCTGCACCACACCTCTGCAGCTGCAGCTGGTCAATCGCAGTGTTGCTTGGTGCCTCTGCAGCTGCATTTTTGCAGCTGAGGCCGTGTCACAACAGCAGTTGACAGGGAACAGCATCCATCCTTCGATACAGCAGCCAGTACTGTGCTGCCGCAAGTGACAGGTCCTGCTGCCAACCAGCGCATGCAAGCCTTGCAGATACAGCACCGCACAATCAAAAGTTCAAAGGAAAGTTGTACAATTTCCCTATGGTGTGCAACATGTGTGCTGCGGCGACTGCTGTGCTGACATGTGAGATCCCCCTGGCCCTGCGGCAGCTGTCTACAGCAGCTGCAGTAGCTCATCATCATCATGTTACCGTTTAAGCCATAGCAACGTCGCCATCGGCCCCGCGCCCCACAGGAGCGGCTGAATGAACAGGCGAAGGGGGAAGGGGAGGGAGCACTATTTCATTATCCCGCTTGCAGACATTCCTGTGATTCCAGCTGCAGTAGCTGCAACCTTTCGTGTTGTGGCAGGGCCGTCATAGCTGAGCTACCGGCAGTCTGTTTTGAAAGTTGATGGCAAGGCTACAAGAACATAGACGATGGGCGGTTGCAAGAGCATGCCCACAGGATCAATCGGCATGACTGCGCCAGGAGAGCTTGGGCAGTTTTGTCTGATCTGTCAGCTGAGCTGCTTGATTGATTTGCTGGAGCGCGCAGTGACTGCAAATCATCGTAGTAGCTACTACATTGTATAGCACCGCCTGTTGTACTGGTGTCATTGGTATTTTCAGCCAGGCACGCGCACGGTGCCAGCACTGCGATCAGTGCAGATCTGGATCTAGATCAGGTCAAGCAGCCTGTGCCATGGTTGCCAGGCTGCAGCTGCCTGTATTGCATGTGCTGTACATGCCTGCATGTGTTGCAGCACCGTACACAGTTATGGCTTGTGACAGCGTCAATTAAGTAAGCCTTGCTGAGCACTTGGCACACTTGCTGAGCACTTGAGGCGCTTGCCAAATCGTTCAAACACATGCTGCCAGAGTGATTGCATTTTCGTGCATGTAAGCAGTCTAGCCGCGCATCATGTGCTGGAAAACTGTTCCATGATGCCACGTTCCCCTTCCTGATGCAGCGACTCAAAACACGTTACAAGCCTGGCTGGATCACTCTGTCACGACACGACACTGAAAAAGAACCAGCATAAAGTTGAAGCCCAGTCTAGAGAGCAGCACACCGACTACAGAGGGTAGTGCTATCTTTCACAGCTAGGCACGTCTGGCTGCACGTCTTGCACCAAGCAACAACTGTAGGTGATGCCATGTGTCGACTGTAGCAAGGACGATCCAGCAACAGCCACAATGATGATGGTAAGTAAACAAATGCATTCACGAAGCACGCCCTGATGAGGGCCGCTCGTCAAGCATGTGTATAGGCTTGAAACAAATACGATGTGTGTTCAACTGTCAGGTTGCATGACAGCTAGAGCATTCCATGCTGTGCGCTGGCCTGACGACGCCATGGTGCAGGAACACGGTACCCCAAGCACCCCAAGTCAAAACTTGATATCACGGTACACTGGTAGCTTCAAGTCACCAAGAGGACCTTCAGTCACAGAGACACAAACACATTGTATGTGCAACAGCCTTGCTAGCGGCGGCCAAGGCAGCCCCACTATAAGCATCTGACGCTACACAGCCAACGCAGTCTATGCTGTCAGCTGGCCTGGCAATACCACGTTGCAGCTACACCGCGATATTGAGTTTGAGACAGTGTGATTGAGGGCTTGCTCGTGTTTCGCTAACAGGGGAACCATCATCAGAAGACACGAGGCCACAGAGCACACACATACAGACTGCGACACAGCCCAGCTTGCAGCCCGTGAGTCACGCCTCACCCGTGCCAGCCACTGCCAAGGCAACCTTGCGAATAGAAAGGCCTCGCATTAGCAGATTGTGCAGCTTTCCCTGAACATGTCCACATCGGGCTCTGCTGCAGCTTCCTGGCGGGCTAGCCGAGCCTTGGCCCGCACCAGCCGTGCCTTTGCAGCCTTGCCTTGCAGCGCTGCTGCTGTTGCCCTGCTGCCGCTGCCAGCCGCAGCCGCCTTCTTTGCACGCACCGCTGCTGCTGCAGCTACTGTTGCTGACGCCTCTGCATCTGCTGGTTGTATGGCTGCTGCCGATGCACTGCCCTGTATGCTTGGTGCTGCTGATGCAGAAACTTTGGGTGCTGCAAGTTTCTTCACACTGTGACTTGCTTCTGAGTCTTCACCTGTTGCTGCCATTGCTGCTGCTGCTGGTGACGCAGGCACCTGTACATACAGAAAGGCAGCAACGACACCATGCCATATGCAGCATGTTACGCAGATCTCATGTGTTTCCTGCTACACATTTCCCAGCAACAGCTCAAGCAGGATGTCAAGTCATCACGTGATTAGGCCAGCTTCGGAGAAGGGGCGGCTGCATGTTCAGTTGCAGTTCCAGCATGTCCAATTGACAGCTATTGTAGGCACAAGCAGCATGTCAGCTGAAATATCTGGACCAAACCCTGATGTGTGTCGGGCATCTGTGCCACGGCTATGCAGGGAGTATTCAAGCATCAGACATCAGCTCACAGCACTTGCAGCCGGGTTCTCACCTCACTGCGATTGCATGTGGCTTGCTCCTCAGCGTCTGTGTGTCTCCGCTTGTTCCCGGCGCTGTTGTGCCTTGGTGCCAGCAGCAGGGCTGTCAGGTTTGAGTGCCTGCAAAGCATCATGCCAACGCTTGCTGTAAATCAATGACAAAAGATGGTGTTGTATGCGCTGATGTAGCACCAAATAGACAGTGCAAGTCCCACAGAAAGTGCCAAAGTTGCTGAGTGCAAACACCAGCTGACGCTGCCTGCCGCAGATGGGACACGCGTGTGCATACGCATACATGGCCTGTGCTGGTGTTGTTTACGTCTGCCATTTAATCACCAGATACACATAAAAAGAGATAGCAACAGGTATAATTGCATCTGCAGGCCCTGGGCGAGGCCCATATGGGCATGCTGCAGGTTCTGCTAGAGTCAGTGAAAAGCAGATGCAGCAGTTGCTGCTGGAGTCCTGCTGCCATGCATGCCCAACTCTTCCTGCGCTGACTGGTGCGCACTCCCAAAGTGCCTAAATTCACTCACGTGCGCCATTGAATGTTTTCTGCTCGATACGTGCTCCGCCGTGCTGCAGAAAACACAGCAGCACGCCACAGAACGTAGGAGGTTAGGTGTGAAAATGCCGGCGCACCCTATCATATGTTATGCATTGCTTAAATGAGCAACCAAATAACCCTATAGATGCAGACCAGGGTGCAACAAACCTGTTCCGGTGCTGGTCGAGGCGTAAGATGTGGTGATCACTTCGTGACCTCGTGCTGACAGCCTAGTCTGAGACGGGATTTGTTCAGTCACTTGAGCTTGAAACCCATGCAGTAATCACATGCCCCTGCGTTCTGCATTGCAAGGCCGCCAGGCCTCGAGTTGTAGATTTGATTGTAACCAGTTGCCGTGACACCTAGGACTGTCGAGATACCCTGTTTGACCATGCTAATAGCCCCAAATCTTATAGCTAGGTGTGCCTTGTACATCTCTCATGTCACTGGTAAAATATATAGCTTCTGCTGCGTGCGTTGCATACAAGCAAGCACCCTTGGTGCATGACGTCATGCAGCAAATCGACCATGCCGCAGTCCTACAGACTTTGGATGCTGGCCTAGGATAGGCCATTAGCCCACAAGTACCCTTTGCCGGCGCCTGTCGTAAGCTTCTCCCGTAAACTGTACCCATACCAGCGCAGACGTGTGCCATGTGCACTGTGCTACGCAGTGCAGATCTGCAGACACGGCTGTGTCAAACTTTGTTGCACCAGTATGTGTGCCTTCAGCACTCATGGTGGCAAGCAGGCAGCAAGGCGATGCATCAACAGAACTCAATCCAGGTTTCGATCGTGGTGCCGTGCAGCAGTCAATGGCTACCAATCATCACCGCAGCAGCATGCACCTCAGGTGCAGTGCCAGCCAGCTGGCACTGCAGTGCCACAGCCAGGGGCAGCGCTGCGGGTGCCAACCCCCCAAACCCCAGGCAAGCTGTTTGTTATTTAATCTGCAGTTGAGCCAGTGACATGGCTTTCTGACAGCTGCAGTAACCGCCTTCACTCAGCTGCCCTCACTGACCATGTCACACCCGGTGGCACCGTCATAACAACCCGCATAGCTGCCGATGTAGTGCTGAGGGGGTTGTGAACTATCTAATATAACTTTATGAGGAGCTATGCCCGTTCCTGGTACTGAGTCAAGCAACAACATCCGTGCCGGACAGTGTCGACAGACTCAGCCAGCCATGCAGAGACGCATCTGCAGCTCCGCGTTGCTACTCGTCATAATTTCTGCCGTGCATGTTGGCATATATGCTCAACAGCCCGCGAAGAAGCCACCGCTTGTTGCCTCTGGCCAGCAGCAGAAGCAGCAACAGCAGGCTTCCGCTGTTCCTTCTGCCAGCACAAAAGCATCAAGCAAACTCGTAGACCTCAATAAACCCGTGAAAGTCACCGCCAGCAGCGGCCAAGGGCAGCAAGAGCAGGCACAGCTGTACGAGTGTGTGCTGTGCAGCAAGCCAGCTGCTGGTGGAGCGCGTGCTGCTGCTGCATCCGCCTCAGCACAGCAGCAAGCAGTGACGGCTCTGCAGGCGGTGGGCGTACAGGTAAGCCGGGTGTTGGCTGCTGAGGCAAAATTGGACGTTGCGACGTCGCCAACTAGCCTGCGTTGCGGCGTCGTCAACTAGCCTGCGTTGGGGCGCAACCAGAGGTTGCTGGTGACCAAAGACTCCAGTGAGACACCAGCATGCTGCACACCACTTCAATGTCTGCTGTTGTGTCACTCTGCTCCTTTGGTTGCTTGTGCTGGCCGCAGGTCAACGGCAGGTTTGGCATCCAGGCCTCTGTGCGCATGACTGCCAGCCAGGCAGCCAGCAAAGCAGTGCAGGACAACTGCTGCTACACAGTGCGCTCCATGGCCGCACATGGCTGACGCAAAGTTGGTGTCACACCATCAGCTGTTGCAGAGGCAATTAGCAGCAGTAGGCTAGTATCACAACATAGAGCAGTTTGACTACGATGCGCAGCGGCAGCAACAGTCTTCTCAGCGCAATGCAATGTCGGTGAAAGTTTAAGGCGGCTGAGGCTGCCGCATCTCAGTCTGCTGCTCGCGGCAGGCTTGTGGTGGAAAGCTGTGACGCTGAATGCGAGCAGCTGTGGCAGCGCCACAGCTCGCCAGATGCCCCATCAGTCATCAGCGCTGACAGAGTGAACCAGGGTGACGCACCATTGGAGCGTCAGCTGCAACACAGCAGCAGCAGCAGCAGCAGCAGCAGCAGCAGCAGCAGCAGGAATCAACACAAAAGCTTGTTCTGCACAGGTGAGCCTTTGCCAGTGCACCTGTGCACATCAGCTGCACCACAAGCTTGCCATCTGAGGCGTTGCTTTACTACATCATGAACATGCATTGCCAGTTGGCAGGCAGCTGAAAGGACGTTCAATGTTGGTCACTGAGCCATCAGGCACCACCACTGCTGCATCTCATTGAGCTGTAGACGAGTGTAAAGTCATATGTGGGTGATGTAGTGCTGTGCATGAGGACTGCTGCCCAGTCTGTTGCAAATTCACACTTTCGCCTTTCCTTCTGAAGCGGCTGCGACTGCATGACACTGGCACCGCTGCGTGCTGCTGCTGCTTACCGCTGCTTTGCGTAGGGCACGTCGCTTCTCTGAGTTCAGCCAAGTGCACATGCAGCTGCTTGAAGCCTTGATGGGCCCGACAACAAGCGGCGTTCGACCATGCAAGCAGCGGGCCGCTGCTTCCGTGCCGATAGCTGGCGCACCTAGCAGCAGATACAACCAAATGCAGTTTCTGTTTGGCACCTGCGCCTGTCTGTCTGTTCACTTACGTTTCTGTTTCATGCATATGACCCTGCAGTTGGCTGGCTGGCTGGGATGTACATCATGTGCAGCGTTCTACAGACCATAAGCTGGCACATGTTTTCGTATGTGAGACGCACAGCGTCATGCTAATCGCATCTGCTGAGTGTGTTTTGTTTGCAAGATGTGGGGGCTGATCTGCACTGCCAGCAGACCGCTACATCGCCTTTCGAAAGGTGTGAGCAGTACTACACTGTACTAGTGACTAGTGAGCTGTGCCGCAGCTGTCAGCCCTGCATTGGTATTGTATTATAGCTACCTTCAATCGCCCGGCCAGCCGGTGTAATGTTTTGCACCACCAGGAGGTGGATTGTGTTACAGTTTGCACACAGGTAAAGACGCACGCCAGGGTGTCGTCACGTGGTCAGCAGATTTCCGTGAGTCATCAACCAACTTCTGTACACCACGACATACTGTCTGTCAACACGACATACTTGGCATGCTACGTGTCACTGGCAGTTAACAGTTACCACAGGCCCGCCCACTAAGGAGCCAGACCAGGCTCATGGGGTCTAAATTGATCCTAAGCAGAATCACAGACACTGAGCGTCGGAGACCGCAACAAGCACTCAGTCTCTGAAGCACTAGATGCCATGCATATGGCGTGGCGGCAAATGCAAGACGACACTCCCAATGCTAAGCATGTGATATAAGTAGCATTAAAGCTCGGCACACATGAAGCTGGTTGTACGTGAACCTCAAATAATTGTGATGACCATGTGGCAACAAAGCTGCCGTGGTAATGCGCCTGCTGGTTGCCAACCCCTTGGCCACTGCGTGAGTGTCATACCGTAGTTGCTGAGCAGCAGCACTGCCGAGGCGTGGCACCTGGGCTTCCATGACACCCCAACAACAAAACATCCTGCACCCCATCACATCACAATTCTGCATACGAGTGACACTTATGTGCGGAGCCAGTATTGGTGGTCATGATGGACTGGCTCAACGGGCAAACAGAAACACCAAACCAAACAAAACAGCGGCAACTGGTCCTCTAACACAACATCGTCATAATATCATGGCTGTCATCTTGGATGACGTCACAACTACCAAGTCCTGGTGGTGTTTCATCAATCAAATCACAGGTATATATGGTTGTGCTCGTTACCACCTGGCGTGCAGGGGGGACACAATCATGCAATGTATTTAGATGCAACGATCTTTGCACACCCTCGTATAACTGAACAGGACACAGCAGAACCAAATACCTGCCCTCTACGCGCATATGCAAAAACATTGGACATACGTGCCATACGTGCGACCACATGCAAACTCAATCACCAGTACATGCAGTACATAAGGGCAGCGACCGCACCAAAAAACCGGACAGCAGCTGCGGCAACACTGGATGCAACAACAGCAGACTAAGTCTCTCAGACTCAGCCTGCCACCATTACATGCAAGACAGCTTTACACGTGCAAGGTTTGGATGGATGCTGCCACCAGCTTGGCCTGCACTGCTGCTGCTGCTGACGCTGCTGTGCTTCTTCTTGACTGCAGGAGGCCCTGAAGCAACCAGGTCTTCGATAGCCAGCTGCGCTGCAGATAACCCAGCAACCCACGCCTCTGTGCTGCTGCCCTGAACTGCTGCTGGTGTGCCAAATGCCCTGAACCTGCTGCTTACAAGGCGGTACGTGCATACCTCTGCACCTTGCTGCAGGTACAGCTGCTCCACTGGCTTGCAAACCTCCCAGTGAAGGCGCTTCAGCTGCTGGTGTGGGTGTACAACGCTGTACATGCGCAGGCTGTCCCTGATGGGCGCCTTGTTGCACAGGGCCTTGATGTCCCTGAAAGCACCATTGTCTGACAGAGTGATGTCACCAATGCTGATGATGATGTTACAGAACAGAGCCTGGCTCAGGTGAGGCTGCTTTTCATCGGCATAGAGTGGCTGTGGTGCTTCAACTACCACAGTACAGCCTGGCTGCAGCAGTGCCAGCTGCTTGCATCCCTTGCTGCAGTAGTAACCACCAGCTGGCACGCTAGGTAGACCCAGGCAGTGCGTGTGGTTGCCTGTGTTGCATGTGCTGCACAAGAGCATGTTTTCTGCATCATCTTTCTGCTTGCACACAGAACAGAAGGGATCTTCATCATCAAAAGCAACTGTAGCTGCCATACTGCGGTGGTGACTCCTTTCTGTTTACCGTCTGCAGGTGGCAGTTTGCAGGGCTCCCTGCAGCAAGATGAGCAGCAGCAGTGTGCAGGACTGAGTGTCCAGAAGCAGGAAATCCTGGCATAA